>UZAF01017036.1:0-36134 GCA_900617895.1 Haemonchus placei | reverse complement strand
CAGGCGGGTGAGTGGCTGGGCGAAGAAGGTGCGAAGGATGGGCGAGGAAGGTGCGAAGTAATTACAATTGGACACAAATTGGCTCACCCGTGAGGTCGCTGACCCTGACCAAGGGCATTAAGGGCATTTCCGTTCCCTTTGTTTTTTTTGTTTTGAATACAAGAGCACGGCATGTTCTGGAAAACGACGACCTGGTTCCAGCTTGTTCTTGGACTATAATTTCTTAATCTCGGATGCTTTCGAATGCATACAATGATGATGAGTTATAGGTGAAACGCTCAGTCTAGAACGTCATTCGAATGCCCATTTGAGAAACCCACGCACCCCATTTTGCGAGATAGATACTTTTCCCTTGTCTTACCTATCGCACTTTTCTTCACAGCTTCGTAGTTGTTGTCAAAAGAGAGTTCGAATAATGGAGCACATGCTCATAATTGCATTTAAAAATCGCAAAAAATCTACGATCAGGCGAATTGTAATGAATTGGGACCAACCTCTATGCAGCAGATTAAGTGAACTGATAATGATAGCGAAAGCAATCCACAAAGGCACATTTCCTGAAAGAATTTTGATGGCATCTTAAAAGACAAGTATGATCATTTCAAATATTATATATGGCTCACAATTGATGTTCCTTAACTGAACTCGGTTGACAAACATAGTTTCTTCGATTTCTATCAGTAAACGAGGTTCTTTTTGCTTTAAGTTCATTTGCTGGTTATATGAGTTACCACTTGAACAGAAAAGGACTATCTGAAATTGTAGCGCACATTCCAGCGCAGCATTCTAAGTTCATGAATTGACCGCATAACAGATGCTGCCTTCTCTTCCATATGCAAACCCTTCTTCTGCCTATTGTTTCTGGCTCCTCGACAATGCGTTACCCACGATGAAGTGCTGCAGCGCTCAGGTTTGCCATCTCCCCACACCTTACTTTATGCAAATATTGGAAATTCTAACAGCTTAGCAGACATTTATCTAGATAATGTCTAGTTCTTTTAGCACTGCCTGATTCTCGGATACTGTCCAACCGCAAGTAGTAGATACAAAGATAGGCGTAAATACTATGAAGTTCAAGCCACGTTCTTACAATTCATTTCAAATCCTGCGGACGTTACGTGGCATTGAATTCGGCGCAAGATGCATTCAATAACTCCTTTTCATAGCGTTGCGATTTTGACGATTCGAGTTTTTTTTTACCCTTTTTTAGTTTAAAGTGAAGGATAGAGGCTAGAGTCTTTGGGCGCTTATCAATCTCATCAAAGAGATACGCCCACGCCTTCATTCCCATTCAGAATCGTAGTGGCGTATTGAAAGTTATGTGCCCTACACAATGGCATGCGGTGGCCAGCCTATATAAAAGTCAGTGTTTTTATCACCTCTCGGATACTGTTTTCGAGAAAATCCTTTTTAATGTAAAATGAAAGTAAGGGGCTGCGATTGAAAATTGCTAATGTCTCTCTCTCACGAGCGAATCCCACTTCTTCTAGAGTGAGTTTCAAATATTATCAAAAACGATAGTAGTACCCTATTGCACATTCACAAGCGTAGGAACATATGCCTAAAATGTTTTCAAGTTAGCAACTAAAAATTAAAAAGGGTAGAAACGTGAAAGTAGCCCAGTACAAAGTGAACAGAATGGTGAATGGTGGTATGAGTGCCACATGTTCGAAATGTGGAGAAGTGATTTCACTACACTCAGGGTTTGTTTTGAAATGTCGAAATCACTGCGAAAGCAATGTTTTCAAGTAATTCAATTGTGGAGCGAATTTGAGTCATTCGATTTAATTTTACTTAATTACCGCAACCGACGCTGTTTCTGAGTTGTTTTTATGCCTAGATTTGGTAGATTCCCGATGGTCGTCCAAAATGACATATACCTAACTTTCTGCGGTTATTCAATCGCAAAGTAAAGGTACCCCTGGTGAAACACACGGGGGTGGATGGTGGAGTACTACATATTCGCGGGACGTTGGAATCCCTCTAATTCAGTTAACCATGATTCGCCGCCCTGCTTTCCGCGCCTAGGTTAGAATTCCTTTCTCAGTATAAACGGAATTTTCGCTCAGTTTCTTGCTCCTTACAAATTATCTACTTCCCTGGGGAAGGACCCAAGAACTTCTTGCAGATTATGCAACTAGTGGATTGAATGAAGAGCTTAAGTAGCAAAATTCACAATACTTGTTGGCCAAGAATCATCACCCCTTCGTAGGGGATCTGAACATATTTAGAATGAGATCAAATCTCAGGCGCTAATCCCAGTAAACGTCTTAATGTTTCTATTCAATCTTGCATGAAATGTGATCCCTACAATAAAGCCACAGCTGTAGGCTGGCGCTTTCTACTCTTTCCGGAGCATCCTGCAGAAGGGTGTTATGCAGTCTATTAGACAACAGCTACCACGTTGTGGTTGTGATCTTTCAGACCACTTTCGGCTTACTGCACTAACCCAACAGCACTTTGTTGACACCCATTGCGCAGAGCTGAGTTAAAGATAAAACTTGCCCATTAATCTAGTTGGGACACTTTGCCGAGCTCCGTGGACTGACTAGATTGTCAGACCTTTGACGTCAGCTTTCAAGCAGCTAGGACAGGCTACAATACAACTCTAATGAGAAAGCTGGATTAGGAAGACGACATCGAAGTCATGGACACGCTTTTAGTCTTAATTTCACGTCGCAGTAGTTGATGAAAAGACGACTGGGGTAAAAGAAGTAGTATAGGCACTTGCTCCGTAAATGGAATCAGTCACAAAAATTTTAAGTTACTCTTTATAAATTGAGAAGTGAAAACCTTTCTTTCCACCTTTTCCCCCTCAAAACTAATGCCTGATTTCCTCGGAGGTGTAAAGAATTTCACAACAATTGCATTGGACACTTCTGCAGGTTACTGAGCATTAAAAGACTAAATTTAGTATTGGTGTTGAAGAGGAACTTCGAAAAATAACAACTGGACGTTGTCATTCGGGAACTATAATGTCATAAGAACCAGGTTGGAAGCAACTTGAGGCAGGTAAGCGTATATTACAGTTGTTCGAACTCATTTTCTGGAGTGAATATTGACCTCGAAAAGATGACGCAGGTGGCCTGAAACGACAACGGCATCGTAATGCGGGTTACCGTCGCTCCTTGCAGGTGAATCTTCCATGGTGAGTTTACTAAATGTCAAAATTTCGGGTTCAGAAATGCTACATACTCGCTCGTTTGCCTCCAAATAAGTGCTAAAGATTTGAAAAGAAAAACGATGAACACAGGTTAACTGGAAGAGAATTGGTGATTATGATGAGAATAAGCACAACGAAATCGAGGATAGGCTAAAGCCAGGTGTAGTGGTGGTCAAAATTAGGGGATCAGGTAAAAGAAAGCAGAACTATAACTTGGACAGGGAAATAATGGCACTACTTCAGTAAAAAGGAGTTCGAGGAGGATTATTATGTTGTCGGTTTGTGTCCCCGGAATCAGTGGTCCACTAAGCAGCTATTCAGAGAGGTCTCAACCTTGTTGAGCCTTTAGAAAGCGAACGTAAGAGGTTTGTAAAGTAACTACGAGGCTTTTAGTGGCTCATTTTAGAAGTTTATCAAGCCGCTTAAAAAAAAGTCGCAGTTTTTGGAGCTCCTTATCTCCTTATGAGGCTTAAATGCTTATTAAACCGAACTATTCCATTATATACATATGTGTTCCCATCCACATAGCACATGAATTTCGATCTCATGGTTTGCCTACTTGTAATGATTATGCGGTGCTGCTATAAGGTCATCGCCTACTAATTTTCCTGGGTAACAGTGCACGCTGGCAACTGGAGAACGCTTGACGATACCTCTTGTTAATTGACCACTCGGCTCCAGCTAGTAACAGTTTATAAGTGGCTTTAGACCCTATACATATACCCCCTACATAAGGTCAGCCTCAGCTTAGAATCTAGAATTCTGATCAGCCTGATATACGGTGGCCGTCTCGATGGGCCAATTCCGCCGATCTGGAAGATATGGTATTTCATCTACCATAAATTATTGCTATGGCTTAAGTTACATGAAGATCTTGTGGGTAGTTTGGTTGGATAGATCAGAGATTGATTTCCATCTTTTCAGGCCGCGAAGAAGCTTTTCTTTTCAGGTCGAAGTTTGCCGACGAATTCATTTTCAACCTCGTAAATGGTTAAATTTTGCCACTGGCAACGAGGAAGGATACGTTAATGGGCAGTATGTACCCTCGAGTTCTCCGTCTTTGTGCATTCTATCATAATTGTAAAAAATCCCTTTTCTCTTCTCGCTGTATGGGCAAGATCCGCGAAGGAATAGTAAAACTTGAAGGCTGTATATTCAGACATAAGGTACGCTATCAGAGATGATGTCAATAAAGACAAAAAACAATCAAAAGCAATTTTGTCGTTTTGAATGCTATCGGAAATTTCTGACTAGAGCATCATAACTGAGTCGAAATTTCACAGTCTATGAAGAGGTGAGCGTATTTATCTGAGACGCCAAGTACTGCTCTGGAAAAGTAATGAAGAAGAGTAAAACTCATAGAAGAATATGGAAAAAGGTATGTCAATTCGAGAACAATTAAAGAGGCTTGCATACTGCATTTCTGGAAAGGAAAAGCTCGATTGAGCCCTCATGGCGTCGAATTTTCGTGAACAGTACAGGTCATTTCCTTACCTGGAACATGATTGCAAAGGCAAACGCAGCTATAGAGAGGTCAAGTTCAAAATTGAGCTGCTTGTACACAGAAGAAACCTCAACAGAAAAACAGCTTTTAGAATGTCCCTGTAAGGTAATCAAAAATGCAAATTGATAGGTAGTAAAGGAGATCACGATGGAGAGCAGATATTACAGGTGTGCGGGAGTCACATAGGCTTTATGTCTAAAGTTATCGGCTATGGCAAGAGTCTGAGAGAAGTGGAGTGCGGATAGCCCTTAATGGATGCTAGCACATCATGTGAGTTTGCATAAGAAGTTCAGTACAGGATGGCTCAGGATTCGACAAAAGTGGGCAGCTGAAAGCAGCAGCATTCAATGTAAAAAGAAATATGTCGCTGTGTTTGTGCTCGCATTATGTTCCTGGGGATTTTGTTCTTCTACACAATGCATGCTCTAGACCAACCGTGAGAGCTTCCATTACCTTTCGCTTTGCCAGATGTTGAGGAGAAAAACAGCAGTTCGCCCATATGGAATGAATCGTAAGGTTCTCTCCTACTCAAAGAGAGACGAATGTACGTGCTCGTCTCAGGCCAGTATGTATGGTAACTTGCAGGACTAACACGACTTTCGAATCACATTTCCTAGGTTTCGATTGGTGGCAAAAATTGTACGGAAGGAATTGTAATGGGTTGTGCGAAAGTTTTCGCGGATTTTCGAATCATCTTTCGAAGAAAATTTCTAGTAGATCGAATCCATACAATAAGCAACATGTCGTCCACTCTGTTCAGTAACGCTTTGCCTCTTTTCTATCAGTTTCATTATCCCGCTTTCATAGAAGGTTCTAGACTTAAAGTCGAAAAACCCTCTCAGATACTTTTTGCAGGCCTCCAGTAGATTGAACGATTTTCCATTCAGAAAATTTCGCGTAAACCTGAAGAAGTAGTAGTCTAATGGTGCTATGTCTAGACTATATTGTGGGTGTGGTGAGGCATCCCCCTCAAGCTCGAGCAATTTTTTACGAGTGACCAAAAATACGTATGGTCTGGAGTTATTCTGTTAGAAGACAACGCTCTCACGATTGGCTACTTCTGGGCTCTTCTGGTCCGTCGTTGCCTATAAATTTTTAGCTGAGTACACTACCTATCCGAGGTTATCGTTCGACTAAGCGGCAACAGCTCATAATGAATGATTCCCCACCAATCCCACTAGCACGATCTTCCTCACCTAGATTTTGACTTTCGGAGCACTCTGTGACGGCTCGCTGGGAAGGCTCGACGTCGTTGTACGCGACCCACTTTCTGTTCCCCGTTTTCACATGTTTCAGAAACAGCTCATTTTTGTTTCGTTTTAGCAACGAGTCGCACATAGAGGCGCGGTCCATCACATTGTGTTCGCTCAGTTCGTGAGGTACCCAAACATCAAGGCGCTTAACAAAACCAAGTTCCAGCAAATGATCATGGATGGTTGATTTCGGAATAATCAAACTTCCTTTTATTCCACGAGTGGTGATTTGCCGATTCGTTACGATTAATATTTTGATTTCTTCTTTTTCAAGCGGTGATAGCCTTCCTAAGCGTTCCCGACTTTCGAGAGTTAATTCATCCTGCACAAAATTCGACTCGCGGACTGCACGTTCCCCTACGGCATGTCTATTCAAACGTATCAAATCTTTCTCATGGCTTGAGCGGCATTCTTGCCCTTGCGATAGAAGAGAAGCATCAGGCGCCGCACATGCACGCGATGATTTTCGAATTTCCCACAAGTCCTATACAGATAGACCTTGAGGAATTTTAGCACAACTTAAACCGGGATATAAAAGAGGGCTTACCCTTTAAGAAAATGTATAATTTTATGAGTTTAGATTCCTGATCTTTTGTACAACAGTTGGAAATTCCGAGGTGTCGAAAAACGGCAAACTTCCGAACAACACTATGTATGTATCTGCAAATGGCCTTGGATGATTTGTTCGGAGGGATTAGCCTTCTAGTCAACCTTGCTAGTCGCAGTCCTTTTTGCATGATGTTCTAGTCCCAATATGAGATTTCTGCACACGGAGAAAAGGCTTAAAAGATAGAAAATCTAGCAAAAACAGAAGAAAAAAATGAAAGAAGTAGGCTTTCCGGTGAGGGCAAGTAGTCGGTTGCAGCAGTCTGAACGCTGGGTAATTTCTAATTCCAACTTCCCCCAAAAGTCTAGCAATGTCGATCACTCTTGTGAAAAGATTTGCTTTCTTCTCGAAATGTTGGGGCGGTATAGAGAAGCATAAAGCAATCCTTCGCTGCGGCTCTGCTGGTATTCGCATACACTGAAAGATTGCTCTGTGGCCCTCACCAATGATATGTTTGAACATTTGCCCTCTGCAAGGGGGAACTGTATATGAACTTTATGTAATTCGCTACATTTGCCGGGGGTTTGTAGTTGTTTTTGCGCGTGTAAGTGCATGTCTGTGTGTTGGTGTGTGTGTTGGATCGGAAGGCCGCGATTTCTGCTCTCATGGGTTCTAAGAATGGCAAATCGCGAAGTGACATTGGCAGCAAGATGAGAGCTTTGATGGTTGTTGCAGGAGGTGATCACTACTGATAGAGGCTGACAAGAAGTCAAAGGAGGTCACTGGGAATGTTACATCCTCCGCGTTGACAGCGAAATCTTGACACTTTGATCAATGATGTAGGGTGTGACGACCGTTGATACTTGGTAACGAAAACTGACGACGATAGTACATAGTGACAAAGAGCTGAAAAAGGATTAGAGACCCGATCTGTCACACTTCCGTGTTACACTGAAAACTAGGCGCTCTGGTAAGTATTATAGAATGTGATGTTGTCGTAGATACTTGGTGACTTGTATCTCGTGCATCGACGTCAGTTTGTGCTTTCAGAGTTCAACACCCTCAACGCAATCTGTGCTGCGTTGTCAACACAAGCTCAGTAATGCCGTTGGTCGGTCGGTCGATCGGTGAAACAATGCACGTCATTGAACTCTGAAAGCACCCAATAATGTCTCCATTCCTCGCTGTTGCAGGGAAGAGAAAACAGTGGATCGTTCTCGTTCGAAAGAAGAGAGATATAGCATTCGTTCCATTCGAAGCTCTCGGGAAGAAGTTCGACCATCGCGCTGGGTGCCATACTGGTGTTCGTTATTGTTATTTGATGACTGCTGGATCAAGGCTGTGTCTGAATGAATATCTCAGTTGTTTCCTCAGAAGATTCTCTCATACACTTGGTCCAACAATCACCATGAAACCGAAATTTGACTAGTGCGTTTGGCACACCTGGCTTACGATTCTTTGGCGTTCATTCGTCTATGAACTGCGGTCGTTGACGGAGCACGAACTCCGAATTTCCTTCTCCTCTAGAGTGTTTAGCGGCTCTGCCTATAGACTCACATTCTCATATTATTTCATGCTCAAAGTCCAAGTTTCCGAGACATATATCAGAATAGGAAGGAACCAGTTTTGAAGAAAAGGAATGGAAAATGTTTGTTCACTGATCACCAATTTTCGTTGATGCTACCGACGACACGCTTTCTTTAGCTAAGCTTCGAAGCGAGATCATTTGTCATGTTGACTTCTCGATCTAGTTACGCATAGATGACCATTCCAGGAAGTTCGTTCCTTTAGTATGAAAGAAGCGCGAAGTGCAAAGGTGTTTTACAAGATAATCGTCTTCAGTTACTTCATTTCTTATGTTCGAGCCGATCTTTTAACAAGCGTTGCGAATTCAGTTAGTAAATGATGTCGTCTGCGGAACGGAGATGACGCATTTTCCATTTTAAATGACGTTCTTGATAGCGACACTGGAACGTCCTGGAGAAATGGTATCGCCCTGTCTCCCACTCTTCACGGTGACAATGACTTCCTTATGGAACAGCGGAACCTCGCTCATATTGTTGATGTAGAGCTCACGAAGCATCCTTTTATATCAGCCAGGAGTATTCTGACTGATTAAGGCTTCAATCACCTCTTCTGCATCAACGTTGTGACAGGCCTTCTTCAAATCGATGAACGCAAGACATAATGCCTACTGTATTGTCGCGCACTTAAGTGAGTTTCGTGGCAGTGTGGGTGTGATCGATTGCACTGAATCCTCTCCAAAACCCCGCTTGCTCGCATCGTTGTCCTTCATTCAGAATTTTCCCAGTCCTTTTATGGATTGCTCATGTAGTAGTCTACAGACTCAGGCAATGGTCAGGTTGGGCGGTAGTACCAACATCGCCTGAATTTTCCTTCTTGCGCAGCAACACACTCTTATTAATTCTGCACGATAGCGTCTTGCCCTCCAACGGTACCGCTGAAGAGCAGAGCCAGGATATTGACGATAACGAAGAAGAGGGTCCCGACGTTCAGGTTTAATCCTATCGGGACCAGGAAACGTATAATCCTTCATCGAAGTGGCGGAATGTCAAATTTCTAACGGGAGAATCGGAGGAACGATCAGTCCATTATGCCTAAAACGGTCAATGAGCAGGTTGTCGTGGTCAGAGAGATCTGTGTAAGAGTGGTAGATAAACTTTGTGAATGCTCTTCCCGATTTCAGTCGAACTGTTAATCTTCTCGCTTTCAGGTCTTTCTTTATTCGCGCAATCCCAGGCTAGCGTATCAGCTTGAGAGCGACGATCCGGTTGTATTTTACATTGGTGTTGTCGATAACGGATTCTCCTCATAATCTCGCAGAGAGAGCGAAGTGCCCTCCCTTAATGACAGATCTGCAGTTTCGTTTCTTTAACCTTGTAGCTCTGTCTTTTACCATAATGTCTGCTGACCCCTTTACGTTTTTAGTTGGAAGCTGTCAGCTTGGTAAACGGTATGGTGATGGAATCGAAGACGGTTGGTAATAGGGATTGATAACAACAGGTGAGAGCCAAAACTGAACACTGGAAGCGATAGTTGTCAGCATAGATGCATTAACAGTGAAGCCTTTACAATTTGGCAGGTGATGTGGAGTATGGCGGTATCGTTGATGGCCGATGGGAGGGAAGCATAAAAACTGATAGGGGTTAATTAGAGACCATACTTCCTTCGTATTTATGATATAGGCCTCGATTCTTTATTATGTTTCATACGATAAGAGGGTGGTACTGTAGGGTGACAAGAAGTGACATTCGCATGATATGGAGGTAGTACAATTTTAGGAAATGTAAATTCCCATCGTTTTAACTTTAACGCTACCACCGCTTCGCATCAACATTTCTCACTCAATCCGAAATTCCTTTTCTCCTTGTTTCAACATCGGTTGCTACAAAATATCCGACAGCAGTAATCTGGAAATGCATTTATATTATGACCCTGCTATATATAATGGACTAAGTGTGCCTGTTGGAGGTGTTGGTGTGTTTGATAGGGAACAATAAATCCTGCCCCCGCGGACCAATAGCGTTCGAATTCGGTAGGACTATAGTCGAGTATGGGGACACTGATGATAGGTGGCAAGGCTAGGTTCCGCCTACAGGGGACAGAGCTTGAGCGAAAATTGTTAATTTGATCTAGAGAAATCAAATTTGGTAGGAATTTAGGCGGAAAGACTGGAACACTGATTGAGATGTAGGAAATGATCGAACTGGAGACACCTATGAGAGGGGAAGGGGGAAACGGATAGAAGAGAAAAGCCGAAGTGTGTGAAACGAGCGCTAATTGAGTAAAAAGGCGAAACCAAGAGGGGGAATGGACCAAGTTATTTGAACACACGGGACTTGAGCAGGACTCCGCTCATGGCGGGCGGTACGAGAACGCCGGTGTGTGTGTTTGACCGGTAAACAACTCCTGCTCTCCTGGACCAGAGCGTCCTAACATGAAAGGGATGCAAGCGTTGCACCAATTTCAATACGAAAAGGAGAGGAAGCCGTTGTGAGGCGGCCCATCCGACCGGTTTGTAATATATCGTTGAGGATAAGAATGGCCGTTAGTAACAGCATGTGTTAAAGCTATTTTTATCAGTTTACAATGATGGAAGTTACCATTCAAGGATTCAGATGACTAATAACTAGATTTTCATTGATGATTATTGTAAGTGGTTGAGACTTTCAATCATTGCAGTCTCTGCTTACGCAGAGATCCCCCCTTTGAGTTTCAAAGTTGTAGTGTCAGGTAGATCCGGATTCCTTTGGGAAAAAATCGTGTTCAAATATGTATGTATAATTGTAATATGTAATATGTATCCAAGAAAAGAACATAAAAACGAATGAATAAAAAAAGAAAAAAAGAATGGTGGGCCAGATGATCACTACAACATTATCATAGGGAGAAAACAAGCCCGACAACAGCAGAACGATTCAACTCCTCGTATATTTGTAGAACCGAATCATAACAGTATTTCATAAAAAATTGAACAAAAACAATATTTCGTGAAATGCAGATCGCAGGCTCTACTTTGCCTGAAGAGTCTGCCTTATCATAAACTACTGAGCTTAGTAGTGACAGGAGCAGAAATAAACAGTTAATGCTGAATATGGCACACGCATCTGTAATCGACAAGCGAGGAACTCCCAAGCGTCGACGCTTTCGTCCACGTCGTAGACGTCCAAAAAGCACATAAACATCTCTCCTCAAGTAATCTTCAAGCACTGAGGGATAGTGCAGAAAGCTTTCCGCTCAGAAGCGGTGAAAAATCTTGGTCTGCGGTAATTACTATGGTTTTCACAGGGCTATTTTCTTGAGTATGAATTACGAACAAATTATGGAAACAAAGGTTTATAAGGGGACTCTAGCGATCCCGTTTGCTTCCTTCGGTCACAGTCAGACAGTAGGGCATACATATACGTTGCATCGTATCATCCAGGCTCTCACTATTTCTCAAGGGTTATTCAAAGGCCTGCGCCTTATTAGAAGGAGAAAGCAGTGCATCAATTCTAAGTCAGGAGGCCGTTCCGAAACGTCTCCAATTGAATTGACTCAGATAACGGTCAATCAAGGGGAATGAGCATGCATTTATCAGGCAGAGGAAGCTGGAGACTCGAAAAACTGCTTGATTGTCCTATAAGTTATTCTCCTTGCCTCATTACCCTTTACTCAACTATGAGATGTGCACATAGATTGGGATCGACGTAAAAATGAACGGAAGGAGTGAAAGGCAAGGGAATTGGATTTGGAAATGGAAGGAAGTAAATGAAGTAAAGGAAGACCAAATAAATCTTTTGATAAAAATAATGGTATCGAAACGGAGAAAGGGTGAGGAATTGAACAGTGACCATGAAGCATATTACGAAATGTGCTTGGAGAGCTTGTCAAGGAAGGCTTTGCAGTAGAAAACTTCTACAATGAGCTTGACCCTACTATTGAAATATCAGGCAAGCCCAAGAAACCATATCGAGCTGGTTATTCGGAACATGCAAGAAAAACCCATAGAAAGGCAAATAAGCTGACATCTGCGTGGTTTTGTATTCTTCATGTTCCCACCTCCGTTCATTTCCGTTCCATAAAGAAAAGCTTTACAAAGAATGAATGGGTTACTATTGGAAAGCTGTGTCCTAATGGGCTCGAGAGCGTTTGTTTACTTGTTTTCAAAGCTGATTGACGTTTGCATAGACATTTCTGAAATTAGCTGCAGTCGACGGCGATGCCCCTCATCGGACCTACGTGAAAAATGCTTCCCACTATATCTACACTATGCTTTGGGTTGTTGTGGGAGGAATGAGCAAACTAACTGTCAGTAGAAGAGACTGCAAAGGCTTAGAAGTCGGTCAAAGCGAAAAACAAGGAAGACAGATGAAATGCAGGAACGAAGAACTGGGGTTAACAAAGGGCACAGCCAGAAAAGAGAGAGGAGAAGAGAATTTAGGAATGACTTCAGGAGGCATTGCGGATCCGATGCCAACCGAAGCAGTTAGAGCTCTCGAATGCTTCTTGCTTCTATGTTTATACAGTGACTGGTAGGCGTGGCCTAATAAATGGCCTGAGTGCGTGGCCCAAATGTTTTCTAAAGAAAGGCAAATCATCGCTAAATAGTTTACTAGAAAGAAGTCGAGAGTGGGTTGAGCAGCAGTGGGTCCGATTGCTGAAAACCACATCATTCCAGTGAAAAGCGTCGCAATCATATTAGAATAAAAAGGGCTGCGAAAAATGAAATAAATGAGAAAAACATTTTCATGAGAAAGAGGTACCCAAAGTTTCTCAAAATGGAAGTGTTCAGAAGCTGATGAAAGCTAGAAAAAGACATACACAACTTTACTTTTCGGTCTTATTTTTGGGTTCCTTACTGCTCCTTATTTGTGAAAGAGTAGCAAGTCAACAGGACCACAACCGGTCGATTTTTACGATGAGGGGAAGAGTGGCATCACAAAGATTTACTGAGGTGGAGGACTGCAAATATGTATAGCTATTAAGCCCTTGTGGTTATAAATCACCACTACGACGCACTTCTCCTCTGAGAGACCTTGAAAACAGAACGGCTAACAGATCTTCCAGGGTGTATGGTAATGACATATCTTGCTCGGCGTACCCAAATAGAGAAACGTGGTATAAGGATGAGCCAGGAGGAGGAAAGAGATAAAAAAGAAGAGGTTCAATTTTCCTGTCCCGCTACACTTCCAGTATGCTGCTGCAGCTGCTCTACTGAGTGCGGCTCTTTTCTCCACCCAGAAGTTTCACAAGTCTTCCCACCGCTCTACTTATCTGAGCTTTCAGAATCTCTCACAATCATTGAAAGGGATGAAGATTGATGAGCAAAAAGAGGTGAATTTATATGCAAAGAAGATTGGATCTCGGGCCTTTTCCATTTAACGAGAATTCCAATAATTAATACTCTATTCCTCGGTGGCTGTGACATCCCGTTGCTGCGAATTGTCAGCACCACCATTCATTTCATATTCGTAAACAGGCTGCATCTTTCACGTACTTTTCATTGTCAGCACCACCATTCATTTCATATTCGTAAACAGGCTGCATCTTTCACGTACTTTTTCAAAGTCATACTCCAAAAGAAGCAAATAGATTGCTCAGTTCACTAGTGAGCTTAACATTCAGACCTCATGCATGAAATGAGCAATCTTTTCGCTTTAGAATACCAAAGAAAGCCATACAAAACTAGACTTCGCTTTTCGAAGATGCAGTGGTGTTAAATAGATCATACATCATATCATAATAGAGTTCTTGGATGGATACTGGTGTACCGGAAGTGGGCTATTCGAACATTAGTTCTTTTTATATGGATATCCTTTCAATTAATTTCGTGTTTTCAAATAACAGTTAATCGAGGTATCTATTTGTTTTCAAAACTGGATGTCCCACATCCGCATTGGTAATTAATAAGTGCCAATCCTGTCATTAAAATGGAAATTTCGGTCGTAGAAAAAGATCCACACAAACAAATCCATTTGTGAAGAAATATGAATGAATATAATCGTTTTTACATATCCTCTACATCCTCTACTCATATTCATATTTTATATTTATATTTGTATAAACTCTGTTTAGTAACAATTTCTCCCAAATAACCATCATAACCTCGATAAACAACTGCTATTTCGTCTTCAGAACAAGCTTTTTTTTGTCGAAGAGATTTCGAGTTAAATCAAACTTTGCACGAGTGCTCCAGCAATTGACGTTACTCTTTCTAAAGCTCTCTCTCTCCTATTCTACTTGGTTATCTGTTTCACTTTTTATTATGTTGTAATTCAAGTTCAGGAACACGTAAGAGCAAACCCACGGAAATGACATCATGGCTTGACTTTTCTAAATTATAAGGGAATCAACTAGTAAGGTAAATTTCGTCCTCCCTACCACAACTTCTGAAACGTTTACAGATTTTTTGATGCACTGAACATTTGAGTGGCCCGATATCCTAGCAGTGACTTAATAGACAGTCATGAGATTTGGACGAGAATTACATTTAAAAAAAGTCCAGAAAAACCAGTCAAGGACGGGGGGAGGTGGGAGACATCACTTCGTTACTTGCGCTTATGGAAAGTGGATAATGAATTTCTATAGAGATGTTTGACTTCTTCCATTTCGCGAGCCTTCAATTCAACCCAAATGAAAGCGAGTATATACATAGTATGTATATGACATCAAAATAAAGCAATGATTATGATTTTGAAGAAAAAACCAATAAAAATGGCTGGAATAGTATGTGGACATATGAGCTTTCAGTAGTAGAAGTAAAAGTAATACTAATATGTAATATACGATATAGTAATATTTTGATACAATGAAAAGTGGTCTACAAAAGGTTTAGAGGAGTGGCCGGAACACACTTCTCATTTGAGTGAAAGAAAGACAAAAGCCCAGGAACACTTATCTCAACGTGGTGCTAGTAACAAACAAACCACTAAGTTGAGTCAGTAATAGTAAACAATAATGTTCACAGGATCTCTGATTATCCTTATTGAAGTGAGGTGCTTCCAATCTGTCTAGTTCCTATACATCTACTACTGGACTAAATATCTGAAATTGAGAGCTGCTATCGGAACGGTACTCCAGAGCCTAACAATAAGAATTTGTGGGTAAGGATCCAAAACAACGGAGCACTTGACAGCTTGATGATCGCCCTAATGTGCGCAGAGAAGTTCAAAGTTACTGCAAAAGGAAGGATATTGGAGCACACCAATGGAGCCCATTGTTCTCGGGTAGATGAATAAAAAGCTCGGGGTAGAATTCCTTCCAAAGAAAATACTTGCCTTCCAAGCCGCGAATTTTCTAAGGATTGTGAGTGGGGAAGGGTATAGCGCGAGATCTACCCGTTGGCCCCCATAGACGTCCTCAAGAGTGAAGGCACTTTTACCTAACATAGTTAGGTTGAGAACAATCAACTAATTATGCAGCTACACTTGGGGACATAGACAACCCTCGTCAATGATGAAAGAATAACGAGAAATAATGGGATACAAAGCGACAACACTGCTGCCGTTGCCCCAAACATTGTTACGTCGCTGTGCCGTTGCCGCCTAATCACAATTCGGAACGGCGATGTTGCCGCTCGACACTCCTCATATCAAGGAACGAAGGTTCACTGAATGTGAGAGTTGAAAGCCACTTTGGGTTAGACTTGATCCACGACTTCGATGTCAAGCCGTGTTAAGCACTAAATTCTGCCCCATTCCGCGTCGGTATCCTTCTCGTGGGTTCACTTGTAGGAGGATCGTGGGAATGGGAGTATCACAATCCTATAAGTAGATTCGGTCTGAGCCAAGGTGGACTGAAAATAGCGTAAGCTGACTAAGGGTATGTCGACTGCCTCGCTAAAAATTGTAAATGAGCATTCTTAATGGCTCCTGGAAAAATTTCTGGATTCGAGAGACTTTATGCAAGAACTGCTACAGAACGATACTCTTCTAGAGTATTTTGCACAAACATGGCCTTTTCCAGTCGTCTTTACTAGGGAAAGAACATAACCCGCATTGGAAAGAGGAAAGCTCAAACCTAGCAGCAGAATCTGCTATCTCTTCTGATGTGGAAGTTTGCTGACAGGGGACAGAATACGTCGGAAGCACTAAAATATGATGTATAAAAGCTAAATCCCACCAGCGGAAGTAGAGGCAATAGGGAAACTATCGGTGAGATCAATGGGTATGATGTGGATATCGCCTCGAAGCCCTCAAATCTTCGTTTTTTCCCCGGAAATCCGCTCAAGTCGAATACGAAAGCGAATAGCTTGCTCATCGTCTGTGGCTTTAACGGGTTTTTTGGTTCGCTTTCCTTTTGTAGATTTCACGCTCATTGGCAAGCCAGCTACCCTGCTATTGAAGACCCTGTGCCTTTTGTTGATAATTCGGCTTTTAAATATTTGGCAAGTCATATGACCACTAAAGCATTTGTTGATCATAAAGAGTAGTTGTGTTCATTTGCATCACAAATTACATATGTACAGCAAAAATAATCCATTCTGAAATTTCTTGCGATTTCCTAAAATTATAAGCTCAGATAACAGAATACTACCTCCAGTTGTACTAGATTCTTAGACAAGTTCGTTCCGAGTCTAATTTTCTTCCGTGCTTTACCGTTATTATGATTGGATTTTTGATGAATTCTTTCTCACTTTCTGTGAACTTCTATAATTGCATTACCCAGTGAAGTACATATTTAGTTTTATTTTATCAAAATTTTGAAGAAAACTTGATATGATAATACGATAGTGGAAGTGACAACCTGAGGGTTTAGCTAGATATTAAATGCCGAACTGCCACAAGCATTGTCTAGTGGTTTTCTACCTAGAGTTGAGGAGACGCTACTAGTAAAAGAACTACATTACTCATTATAAAGGCAACAAATTATGAGCTGTACTATGCACTCCACTCGTTCATCCTGAGTCCTCTTCAACCGCCGCAAACACTAGTTATCTTTCTCAGCGCTCGAGCTGCTGCATCTCACCCAAGCGTTTTTTCCACCTTTGGTTTTTTGCGCAATTTTGCGACATGAAAATTTTTGACTCGAGCGTAGTTCACGTACGGCAGTATCGACTCATTGATGAGGTGTATTCGCCAGCACAGGGATTGCTGGGCATTCTTCGGACACCGTTATTCCCAACAACCAGCAGATGTAGCAAATCTAGCGTAGAGAGTCTACTGGGCATTCTGAGGGTAGAAAGTAATTCATTCGTTGTAGCCTAACCTTGAATCACCTAAAAAAAGGAGAAGTGAAAGAGTTATATATCATTTTTCCGAAAGCCAAGCGGGCTAAGCTATAAAGAGGTAGGGACAGTGATAGTATATGATGGTCTCGACTTTTGTGTGGAGTGCAGTTATCGTCGTTGTACGCACGTCATCGCTGTCTTGTTGCTGAATTGACTTCCAGAGCTGGCAAATTCCTATCTCCACATCACCAATTGTATACTTTTATTCTGGTATATGCTAAAATCATAAATCGTCTTAGTAACAAGAAAAGGTTAGAAAACATCTTCAATACATTTTTGCTGCTCCTATGCTTCGCATCTTTCTAACGATGGAGCTGGAAAATGACTTTGACACCTTAATCGAATGCAAAAGAACATTTAAAGGGTTTCTCAAGACGGTAATAAGTATTAATAAGTATTGGGCCAAGTGGAAGAGCGTCAGAATTGCTTCGACGGACCAACAACACAACCTTGGGTGACCTCTACTTTGCCAGATTCAGGAGTTTCTTGGTCCGAGACGGACGTGGGAAATATAAAGGGAACAGTGCCTTAACGGGATGGAAGCATGATCAATCAAAAACACTTTTCAATCAACTTCTGCCTGACTAGTGTGGCTGTTGTTACGATGCTTAGTAAGTGTTGAACCATCTCCTTCTCTGCACATCATCCCTTCTAAATTTTCAGGAGATCCGGAGGCAAGCTGTCTGTAGTCACAAGGAGACGTCTCCAGACTACTGTCATACCAGAAAAGTGGGGTTTACTGCCTACTGAAAATTATATCTCTCAGGACGCTTTTGAGGGAACATGACAACGTGGAGTTGAGTTTGCTGCAGATAATTTCGTGCTGACATTCGAGCTTGCTGAGCTATATATGCAAAGAAACAACAAAGAAATTCTATAAAACCGGAAAGAGCATGATTGCCATCTACCGGACCGATGCAAAACACTTTTAAAGATCGGGCAGAGTTGTATACGGATTCCAAAAAGCATTGGAGAATTCCGTATAATGGGATACCCTTATTTTTGATCAGGTGTATCCACCCACAAAAAATCGCATATTGTCCCGTCGTGATAGGGTAGAAACGGGACTCTGTAGTTACCTATGTATGTTATTCTAGTGAGGGCTACACATGTAATACCTATTGTACGGATTGCAAAGTAGTTATTACTCAAAAGTCAACACAACCGTCTGAGGATGAAGTAAAGCACAATCATGCGAGCAAACAGGTTCCGATGGATACTTATCGTAAGCTCTGATACAGTCCCCCATCGTAGTCACAGTATCTTTCAGAGGTTATTTTCACGACACACCCAACGGTAAACTACCAGTCTGACCAGTACCAGTAGTAGCCTCTCAAACTCAATTACACTTAAGTAGGAGACTTTGTAGTTCGAAAAAAGCCCAAATGTTTATTGCTTTTATTATTTTTATAACATGCATTTATGAGATTATATCAACAGGATGCAGAAACTCTTGCTATTTTCCTATAGTCTGCAGGCATTATTCACATTTGTTAGGTTTGCATATCTTTGGATCAGTGTTGAGGGGGTAATGTTAGCAAACCTTCGAGCTTCATTGCTACATTTCCAATTTCTGAAGAGTGTGAAACAAATTCAGAGCATGTTGATTGTTATTCTCAATTCGCGACTGCAATGTAGTGTAGAATCTTTGGAGCCTCCAATGCATGGGGGCTATCTTCGAATGCATACATACCTTACCAGAAAAGGCTTGTACAATTTGCGAAATAAAGGGAAAGCTGCTTACTTCGTCTGAAATGACGATTGTACATTTTTGTCTGTTTTTTATTGCTAATATTACATACAGTGCCAACTATTAAATGTCAACTCAGTCAGTCAGTGCTTGAACATTTGATTTTCAACATCTATGCATTTGTATTTTTGGAAAACCTACGAGGAACTGTTTGCCAAAGTCTCATCCCTTGTGGAATACTGTCTCCATTCCACGCATAACTCATCCTGTAGGAGCCATTATAGCTACTTCAGTGGCAAAATCCACGATAGTTTGGGATAGCTAGTCTCAGACGAGCAATGGAAGTAGTAGTCCAGAACAGTACAAAAGTGGGGAAGAAAGCACGAAAATGGGCGTATTTTGAGCAGCATAAGGCTTCGAAACATTTTTAAAGGAGGGTAGGAGGAGAAAGTGGCGACAAAAGATGCTCGGAAGAAGTATTTGGACGAGCTGCCCAAATGCTTGTCAACGCAAATAGTGGTATCTCTACAGCCCCTAGAAAACCAATCTCGTCCGCTTTTAGCTAAGCCGGTCTTGGGGCCGTTGATACGCCCTATCCAAGCCGTTTTCGACCCTGCAGTGTCCCATATGCCACCCTTGGGGTCTCTGTTCATCCTAGAGAGAAATCTCAAAAACCCCTTTATCATGGATACCGCCTATACCATATTACTTTTATGTGTACAATAAATCTTACATCTCAAAACCCACA
This sequence comes from Haemonchus placei, assembly GCA_900617895.1. Classification (NCBI taxonomy): domain Eukaryota; kingdom Metazoa; phylum Nematoda; class Chromadorea; order Rhabditida; family Trichostrongylidae; genus Haemonchus; species Haemonchus placei. Next base: position 16,497 of record UZAF01017036.1, on the reverse strand, counting down.
TTGTGAGAGCAAAAAGGAGCACAAATGAACCATCAACAAACTAGATGGGAAGAGGATGGACATTATTTGTTCGATCTTTAGGATTTTTCAGATCCAGTGAATATTTGGCTGGCAGTATTAATGAAAGCACCCCAAATGACTTTCATGTGCTCTCGCTCCACGTTTTCTTAAAAACTTACTCGAGAAAGCCGGATCAGCATGGCTTAGGTAGATCTTAAATCCATCATTGTGGATATAAGAGCCAAAACGAAAAAAAAAACTCGAGTGTAAAATTAATATACAGTTATCTCAAATGAGTTTTTCGTGAAACTCACTACATTTCCGCACATACAGATGCGACGTCTTGGTCGTTCCATAGCGATGGCTTTTGTGTGCAGGGACGTTCGTGGACGCCGGACATACCCAACACTTGTTGTTTCGTCCCTTTCGGAGTGGGTATCGGCATTGAAGGAGATCGCCGACAGGACGCTGTTTTTCGATAAGCGTTTGTCAGAGCACGGATTACGAAAGAACCACGCTGAGGAGTCTCCACTGATCGAAATGCAATCATGATTTCGTGTCGTTGGCGAGATCGGCTCTTCCGTCAGTCGAACAAGTGCAGCACTGCTGACTGTGCGTTTAAACTCTCGAAGGTAGTGGGAACTCGAAACTGCGCGGACCTCCTCCTCTACAAGGTCGTCCAGGTGGCGATTCAATGGAGCACGCATCGAACGGAATAGGTAGCGGGTTGCATTTCCAGTATCCACGATTTCGTTAGCCATGATCTGAAAGTAGGCCAATCAAGCAATTGGAAGTATGTACACATTCTTGAAATTGACGTTGTCCAAGGGCAAATCATTAAAAGAGCTCGTTTAGTAGAGGTAATAACGTATATGTATAGCAGCTTTCAAATATCACCAAACAACTTCGAGGTCATCTTGACGTCACGACGACGCTCAAGAGCTGTGTAAGATTTTTGAGTGGATATTAGATAGCATCATAAAGGAAACGATGAGGTGAATGTAATCAGAAACTGGAGAACAGATGAGGAAATTCATAATTTCAGCTCAAAAACCCACGACCAACGACAGCCTTCTGCGTGAAGGATGATGCAAAATTTTATTCTCATGGGTCGTATACACGTTTCAGGAATTGGGATAGAGGAGAGGAAACGAATAAAGCTTCCGATTGAAGAGGAACAGGGCTGTGTAGATGTCAAGCGATAGGAACCATAAGCTGGTCTAGGAATTATCGGAGGAAAGACATCATGGATGCCTTAAGAGTCAGAGAGTAAAATCTGAAAGGAAAAACAGAAAGTACTGTTGTAGTGCATGGCGGACAGAATTTGTTCAAAACCTAAAAAACAGGTCACGGTCAGGATGGCTCCGCAGACTTTGTAAAGCAGGTAATTCTGGCTCTCGGGAAAGCGACACACGGCATTACAAAGAAAACATTATAGTTGGGAAGCGATCCAGAAGGGTTCCGAGTTTAGCGACTTTTTTTCGGTGAAATTATTTCAATTATTCCAAATTACTTGGCTGATAATAATTTGATATAAAAAGTGCATACTTCCCTGCTTTTGTCTGTCTTTGCCTTCATTTCTATAAACTTATTCTCGGAGTTCTCGGAGGAACAGCACAAGTTATTGAAACTTCCGGCTAAGTACTGACGAATTCACAACGCTGGATTGAAAAGAGCTAGTTCTGCGTATTCACCCTTAAGAAGGAGAGTCTAAACGCAAACCTTTTTTCGCTATTAAGTCATTCTGACATATTAGGAAATCTGTCAAGCAAAAGCTTGAAACTACGAACGAAACGAATGGTCACCAGTAATTCTTTTCAAGATTCCTCACAGCACCTATTGTGCGTAATTGAGTAGGGGGACCCGCACCCGTTATAGAAACCAAAGGCCAGTTCATTGGACAGTGAAGGCTTTGAACTCGAGAACACCAAATGCCGGTAGATCTGGCCAGATGGGTCAGACGCCACCAAGCTGTTTCAACATCACCTCCGCATTAGGACTACAGCCAAGCCATTACACGGAAAGTCAAACAAATTAAAAACGATCAGTTTTTGCGCGGTGGTCAGATTTCTCCTGCAAGCTCTCCACGATGCATTAAACACTCTGTAAAAAAAAGTCCTTGGCTGAAACTGAAGAGGACCCTCTATACACTCTTTATAAAGAGCAGAAATGGAAGTAGACCATACTAAAAATTATTCGTGGAATTATTATGTATGTTAGAAGAGTTGTGTTGGAATGTGTCTGTGACGATCCGAAATATCACCTGAACACTCGTCCCATCTATAATAACATGTATTTGTTGCAGTGTTCGTTCGACTTGTCACGGAAAGGATTCTATTAGTGACCGCCAGGGCCCGACGGTCACCACCTTATTGCATGACTTGTCCGGCCCACCTGATCATCGATTACTTGGCGTAAGTATGTCATCCCTGATCTTCGTTCGTTGATGGAGCTCGTAACTACGGTTACCCCTTTTGCTCTTGCGTGCATAGAGAAATCCTGATCATCGTTCCTTCCAAACGCATTGAATGACGCTGACATTGTGTCAATACTACTTTCGTAGACTCCGAATCTCGGAGGCGTACGTCAAAGCAGGAAGGACAGCAGTTTCGAAAAGGTCAACGCGGAGTCGGATCTTCTTTGGCCTCTTCTCTACTCCCACGATTTTCATAAAAGGGCCCTAAGTTCACGGAATTGAGGGACAATTGTGTTCTAGCCGCCGGGTGATTAGTCATGGTAGCTTAAAATGGACATGGGATTATCAATCACAAGACTGCCTCTCGAGTACTTTCCAGTCGTTCGATTACAAGCTATATCAGCTGAGTTGATGTCCATCCCAAGAATTCGCATTCCGCTCTGAGCAAGTACTGTGACTTTTGGTACACGCCTTAGGCCCCCATTCGTCATCTGAAACGTGGGTGAAAGAAGATACGCGGGTGCTCTTAAGTAGAAGGCATAAGGGGAAAAGCGATGCCATGTATTGCTTCTTATGAAGAAGATCAAAGACCATCTCATAGCAAAAAAAAATGACCGAAATCCTACTCTGCATAAATATGCATGCCAGGAAGAGACAAAAAGAACCACATAAATGGGATTCTGCTGCCGAAGAAGAAATGCCTCTGAAGATCAATACACCGAGGGGTCGATTGGTGATCAGATGCTGTAGGTGTTCTTATGATCAGGCGGGAAGGAGTCGCAGAAGTGAATTTATAAAAGGGAGCTCTCGAGAGGGGAAGGTCGTCTTTAGTTACTCTTCTCCGCCTATCCCCGCAGAGTTTGTGGACTCCGTGCTCTGGAATTCCCCGACGATTCTAGCACCCTTAGTAGTGCTGGTGGGAAGAACCTCAGGAATCGTGGGATAAAGAGGACCAGAATACTAAGGAAGGCCTAAGTGGCCAATTTCTTTTACGGCTGGGTTTCCCCGCGGTTCTCTCTGTGTTCGACCCACTGGTGGATCTTTTTGTTGGATGATTGCTTCTCAACTATTCCTTGTTTTTATTGATCTTTTTTTCTTGTTACACCAAACTTGTAAATTACTGTGCTTCGTCGGGCATTTGTAACTGGAGCCACCCCTATTCGGTGTAGAACCAAGGTCCCTAAGGAGGGACCTTATACATGGAGGTCGAACTGGTGCACTGAATCTGGAGTGATTTAGTAGCGAATGTACAGGCCTTCGCGTCGAGAATCATTTCCGGGCTCCGAAAAGGAGACCCGTTGTGCTGAATACTACAAAGCAAAGATGCCATGTTGCAGTGGAAGCGTTGAACGTCTGAAATCAGGTGCCACCATGCTGGGACAAGCAACAAATGGTAGTTGTTCCAGAGTGGATTGCGAGAACCAGTAGGGAGTGACTACTGCCTACCCCGAGAGGTAAGCAACCTATGTGATTGTGAAAGTGGCTAGGAGAAGAAAGACAGGAGGTGGCGAAGTAGCTGGGCAAGTTACGCAGAGACCATGGTGAGGATAAATCGTCTTCGGAGGCCTTGACAATTCCATAAGTGGTACTCTAGTGGAGGGAGGAATAGAAAGCGAGGAAGACTGGAAGGATTGTGTGGCAACAATTAGGCCCGATGGAGAGATAGTTTCGCATCTACATAAGCGAGATGGTAAATGTGGACATCTCCCAGATTAAGGATTGTGTCGCAACCTCTCGGAGCAGGGCACGGACGAGAAGGGGTAGTAGGTATGGCCAAGCCCAAAGCGGAAGATTTGTTGAGTTACGACTATGGGTGGCGAAACGACAAGTATTTGTAGGGAAACCTTCATTCGAGTAGAGCGACACTTGCGGACAACGGAGGCAGTGGCGGCGCTGAAGCCCAAACCATAGGTACGGATGTAAATTACAGTTAATTTACTACTTACGGGCTATCTCAGAGCGTGATCACGTGTGATTCCACGTCAGCTGACATTCCGGCGGATGATTGCTTAGCAGGACAAGCTGAGAATGTGTTTTTGTCTCTCTCTACCACTTAAAGTCAAGGAAAAGGGTCTGGATGCTGTAACGACGGAAATGGCAAAACGGTTGGCTTGTGACTCAAAGGCATCCAGATTGAGAGCCTTGACTGAGTTAAAACATTTAAGAATGCGACCCAAACAGGATGCCGCTGAATTTCGCCTAGTGTTGGAAGGGCTAAGTATTCAGGCGAATACTGAAGAAGCAGTGGAGGAACGAAGCTGCACGCCATTTGTGAGAAATTTCAAGAAAAGGTATCAGAGAGTGATCACGTATGAGTCCACGTGAGCTGACAATCTGGCGAAGATCATTTTGGATAACTTAATCAATTGGTCTTAGCATTTCCAGCTAGCTGGCGCTATTCGCAATGTGGAGCCACGTAGGGCATACGAGGAAGCTAGGAATCTTGCTCTCAGTATAAGCAGCCTAAGCTGATCCCAACGTAGCAAACGGAATATTCCTTGCCTGCGTGGAAGACCAGAGCCATGCTATTTAACCGCAGCAGGGAAAGAAGATGTTATGATAGGGAAGACGGAGGCGTACGTGAGACAAGTAGGGCAGGGGGAACTCCGAGATGTGGGCCACAGCAGTCTTATAGCAACCCTCTTATGGAAGATAGAAAATGCTACACTCGCTTTAAGTACAGGTAGGTGGCACGAGAATGCCCAAGCCGGGTAGCAGAGATTGATCAGGTTGCATCTAAGGAAGTGGAGCCCAGAAGTGACGGAAGGAAACGTCTTTGACGCGTCTCACAGGAGCATGGACTTCCTCGTAGCCGTCTACTTACAGTTGAAGTTGGAGCAAGGGTACTCAAGAAGCAGCATTTTATGTTAGCCCAAAGAAAGAGCTTGATGTGATTGTGGAAATGAATGCTTCGAGCAAGCTAGGTACAATTATAATCATCGGCAACATCTCAACCAAAGGAATCAGACAACAGGTCTCTAAAGGAAAAGGAATGTGCCAATAAGGTGATGGTAGCAGAAAGACGCATTTGTCACCCAGAGACACAGCTCCAGTACAAGTGCTGTGTGACAGAGAAAGAGATGTTGTCGCAGAAAGATGGCCAGGTAGGCAAGGTGAGGAGCTAGGAGTGTACTCCACCAAATCCCAGAGAACAGTGCTTTCCGTAGTGGATGGATATGATCAATCCAGGATTTTAAAGGAGTCTGGAAGTGTTGGATACTGGAATACGGATATTGACACGTTGAGAATAATTCCTAAAAAGATCTCCGAGGAACGATTAGATGCAGTTCACGTCAGAGGTAAGAGAAATCGGAGATAAAAGTTTCTGAGAAGTATGCTGACGATTCAGCGGAGCATTGTTGACGTGGGCCAAGCAGAAAGGCGATGTGCGTCAGTGCCAGGGCAACTGCTGTCCAAAAATAATACCCAGAAGTGGCAAACGCAGACGCAAAGTATCTTCATACGGTCATTGCCCGAAAGGCAGGAAAATTTCAGCTCCTGGAGCCGGAGGGGGAGGGGGAGGGGGAAATGTCAGGTAGGGACAGAGCGAACTGTAAACTGAGATTCCACCGGAGTAGAAATGCCCTCGAAGATCAATGTACCGAGGGGTCGAGGTGATCGGATGAGTGTAGGTGATCTGATGATCAGGCGGGAAGGAGTCGCAGAAGTAAACATAACAAAAGGGAGCTCTCGAGAAGGAAAGGTCGTCTTTAGTTACACTTCTCCGCCTATCCCCACAGAGTTTGTGGACTCCGTGCCCTGGGATTCCTCGACGATTCTAGCACCCTTAATAAGTGCTGGTGGGATGAACCTCAGTGGTTCGTGAGATAAGAAGGAACAGGGTATTAAAGAAGACCTAAGTGGCCAAGTTCTTTCACGGCTGGGTTCGCCCGCGGTTCTCTTTGTGCTCGACCCACTGATGAAACTTTTTATTAGATGTTTTGCTTCTCAATTGTTCCTTGCTTTTATTGGTCGTATTTTGTTCTTGTTACAATAAACTTGTGAATAACTGTGTTTCGTCGGACAGTGGTGATTGAAGCCACTTCTACTCAGTGTAGTATCAAAGTCCCTAAGGAGGGACCTTACATGATCAAAGAAAATTTCGCAAGCGGATCACAAGGATGGCGAGCTATGGACAAAACAACGGCGTCATAACGACAGTTGGCAAAACACCAAGCCAAAATAAGTAATAAGTAAAGCTCAAAGGTGCAGTTCACGATAATGTTGGGTAATCCAGATTATGACGAAATATGGAAGATAAGATGGGAAATAGTGCAATGAAAGCGAAGAAAGTGCGTGAATCGTGCTTTCAAAGTGATAAAAAAGGCTTCGAAAAATCTTATAAATTAGGCTGGATGAGAACGAAACTAGAAAAATGAAGGAGAGTGGGGCGATTGAACGAGCTTTTTAACGCACGTCATTGCGTAAGTGTGGGTCCTGGTGCGAATAACTGACAGCTGTGAGCAAAAATTCATTCGCTTATAAGCATAAGTTAACGAAAAGATCTAGTAACAGCTAAAAGAGTCCACCTTCTTCAGACTCTAGGTCCAAAATTAGAACAAGAATAAGGATTGCAAGGAAATAAGGAAGGATCGCAGAAGCAAAAAGAATAAGAGTGAATAAGAGAACGGGAAAAATACATCGCCTCATCCTTCGGTGATCAGCTGATGTAGGTGGGCCCTAAAACGAGTGTCCAGTCTGTATCGTCTCGACACTCGCCTGACGTGACATCGATCGAGGGGCGGAAAGTCCGGTAGTTCGGTAACGGGGCTCCCACTATGCCCTAGCTGGTGGTTTTGGGGCTCGACAGCTTCCGTCCTGTTGACCGTGGGGCCGCTGATTATTCCCAAGGGGGGAAGGGGGGATGGGAGGGACTCGGGACCATTCTGTCGTGAACTGTGCCTTTAAAGCTTAACGGCTCAGTGCTGATATTGGCCGACTAGCTCATCACGTTGTGCCTGTGAGGGCTGATAAGCTGTGGCATATAAGATATCAAGAAGGCGAGGGCATGCGGGGTTGCGGAAGTTTAAGGGATAGAGCACAGTGCTCGGATAGCACATGAACGGGTTCGAGTCCCGTACTTGTGCGGGACTCAAACTCGTACTTGTGCTATCACTGCCCATATTCGCCGACTTTGTGAGACTTTCGCCCTAAGCGGCAGCTTTCGTTTTAATTCATATCATACAAATCATTTTATATATTCAACAATCTGTGAGGAATGGTGGAGCTGGAGTGGTCGACGTATCCAGTTACTTTCCGCCCTCGAAGTTATTATTTCAGTATACAAAAGAGCATGTGAGAGCAATAAGAAATCAGTGGCTGACACCGACGGAAGAGATTCGGCCTTACTGAAAGGCAGTAAAGCTCAAAAGGCAATGATCAGTTACCACTGCGCTGGATTCCGAAGTCTAAACAAAATGTTTTATTCAAGAGTAAGTTCGTACCTAAAAAACACGCAGTGCAAAAGATACGTTGGATCTGATGGCATTTTTATCTACGAGGGATTTATTGCGATTTTAATTCTCTGTTTGAATATCTGATTATGGCTGCATATCATCAAAAAATCTTTCACCGGATATAGTGGAAGGCTAAAGTTTATTGGAACTAGGACGTTCCCTCAGCCTTTCGTTAATAGCAACTAGAGTAATTAATAAATGCAAAGCTAAACAGAAATCGAATTATTCCTGGCTGAAAGGATGCGAAAACTAAAAAACAAGCCAAGATTAAGGCAACACCCTCTGTGACCAATGACCCTTACGATCATGTTGGTTGGAAAAGTTCTTCGTAGTTGCAAGAGACTTTCTATTGAACGAAGTATCGGGATACATCAAGCTGTGCTATCTATCGCACCTAAACTGGTCTTTTCTTGACTTCTATAGAAATAAGGGATATCGAAGCTTGATCAGCGCCTAGTTCATCAACGAAGGATAAAGGATAAATATTCTTTCGAGTATAACCGTTTTTAGGGTTACACCCCGCATTCGACTTCCTTCAAAATCCAAATGGTGATTCTGAATGTATACATTCACATATGGCCTACACAATGGCATACGCTGGCCAGCTATTGTTGGAGTCAGCATTCTTTGACGGATAGAGACTCAATATTTTTTGTGATTTTTATCTCTAATGCATTCAAGCTGATACCCTTTGGAGCCCTGGAGCCTCTCCAACAAATAGCAGAAAGAAAATTTAAGTGTACAATGCTGAAATGAGCCCAAAACAGGTTCTACTCTTACAACTTTAATGTATTATAACTGAGTACTCAGCTCATCGCATATACTATGCGGGGGAAGCCTGCGGAACGATGCAATATTGGACATTTCCTGGAGGACATCTGAATTCAGCAAGTTTTTATAGATTGCATGCTTTAGACGTGCCAAAACAGCGGAGTGAGTTGATATCGCTGCTTTATAACTGAGAGGAAAATCTCCTTGGATTAGCGAGTTCCAAGTGGGCGAAGGCAGAGTGCTCTACCTAGCAACCTTAGTTTGTTACGTGATTTAATCCTTTTCAAGGTGCACGAAGTTGAAAGTCTAATTTGGCACTTTTTACGTGAAAACGGTCACCATTATGAAGAGAAGGATTTGATTCCTCCAGCACGAAGTGTTCGTTCTTTTTTGGAAGCGCAAACAACGGAACATGCATAATGGGAGCTTTTTTACCTCCACTTTATTTGTTTGGGGAGGCTGGGTAGGTGGTCAAAATACATAATGCTATGCTCTTTCTCCACAATTTCGAATCAACAAGGAAGCCTGATCTGTTAAAATAATAGCCCCTGAATGCTACTAACAACCTGAAGTACAAATTTAGCGAGCTCGTCAAAAATTCTTCGAAAAGATTTAGTCTGGTGGAGTTGTGCAGGGAAATAAGAATAACAGTCAGCAAGTATCTACATCATACCCGCTTGGCAGACGGTGGTTTGTTCGTCGGTAAAATCGGTTTGAGCTTGAATCTTACAAAAAATGCGGTATTATTACAGAGCTCCTGAGAGACTTAGTCCGGATTCGCTACCGTGATGCACTTATAGAAGACCCATACCTGTTTCTTGATGCTCCGTTCGAATTCATTGGAACGACTGTCTCTAAATGTTCCATCCTTAGCGAAGACCCCTTTTGTTCTGCACACATGTTAACTCTGTTATCCCATTGCGGCACAGTTGACTAATAAACAAATAAACATTCACCACACTTTCACCAGCATTTGAAGACCCTTTCTTGATGATGGATGAAGTTCTAAGCCTTCAACTTGCGTCTTCCTACCCATAGTTAGTCGCATATGAACTCTCATCCTGCTGTGAACTTCTACTTCTTTGCTCATCGTCACTACCGAGTCCCACTGCAAGCTTGTTTTCTGACTTGCGTCTAAGGGATGGGAGACTCGAAAGCAACTCATCCCATATATGTAGTACGAAAGTGTACCCGACGCCTCTCACCCTGTGTGTCTGGCTAGAATTCGGACTCTCAGTTAGGGCTTCGGAAGAATACTGTCTGGATCTGCTCGATAAGTCAATAACGCATGTAGGAGCTAGGGAATAGAGCTAGGAATACTTGACAAAAACTTATTCCCATTTACTGAATATAGATCCCCGCGAATCGACTATATTCATCTGAGTGAATACAGCCGCTTCTGCAACTGACAGCTGAACGTGGAAATTGATATGTTAGCCTTTGTCCGTGGTTGAAGACTCATTCCTATCCACCATGGAGCCTTCCACGAAGTTATGTGTCTCTATTTGCATTTTCGCTCCAGCTTTTATATATTTCCTAATTGCTGTATCGAGAAGTCCGAAGGCAGAGTACAGGGTGAGCTCTCCAAATACTAAATCGCTATCAAATTAAATGTTCTTATGAATGTGAAGAGTTTGCTACTTGGGTAAATATTTACAGTTGAACCAGTCGCTGTATTCCGTAACCACATTTCTAGATTCGAGGCTTAGGGATCATTCCAACTAACTGTGAATACTTTGGCTACGTGCCAGTTTTCGACGTGCGTCAACACATTCTCACACTAAGTAGCCCATATTTATCACTGTCGCCATTCATTTCCATACCCAACGGGTCTTCAGAGCACAATGCAACCTCAACACTTGATTCTCTACTAGTATCACTACTATTTGAGAATGATCTGAAATTTTACTCGAGATATTAGTCAAGTAACTTGACACTTTAATGAATAATGTTGGCGCAACTAGATGCTCTGCTTTAGGGTTTCATAGCGGAGTCTGAAATGATTTATAATCCACAAAGATGGCCCCCAGAACAGAGAAAGAAAGCATATGCTCTAGCAGACAAGTAAGTCCATTTTCTTAGCGTCAGCTTTCAAAAATAACTTTCCTCTAGTCTAAAAGAAGCCCTATCTACTGTCAAGATACCACTCAAAAAGTGATCTTCATAAGAAAAGAGAAACTTGGTCACAATAACTATAAGATTCGGAATCTATGTAGAACTTTTCGGTATCCGGAATAACGCCTTTGCGAATGTCATCGACACAATGGTTTCCCCAGTGATGTGCGACTTAACGACCTCAATATTCTTTACGACCTGTTCATTGAACCCATTTGAGATTCCCTTTTTCTCTTGTTAGCGTTTTCGTAGTGGGTTAGTGCCACCAGATGAGCTCACATGTATGCCTGGACATCATTCCCAAACCGATTTCTTCCACAGATTTCTTAGTGAACTCCACCTTCTCGACCGGTTGGCTACTGTCAATCCCGATTTTGTATGCAGGTCAAGCGTTTCTGAACTAAACTTATCTTAGCCGAAACTCTTCCCATTATCCTTCAAACTTACATTTCCCTACATGCCGGTGAAAGATGAATTTGTTTTACAGATACAACCAAAACATCCGGCCCGAGGAGTATATAAGGTAAGAATCTAATTCTTTTGACATCAGACTGAGTCACGATTTCGAGGGTAAAGCAATGATGCATCCGTCTTTCGTTGAACTGCGCTAATTCATTCAAACGCTATGTGATTGGGCGGCTACATGCGGATCCCTGGAATCCAAAGACAAAATTACATCATCGCTGGCATAGGAGAATCCACACAGGCAACGTCATCTCACTTTACCATTGGTGTATACCCATCGAATGGCGAGACCACTAAAACAATGGGACTAAGTTCTGGAAATAAGCTGGGGTCTAAACGCATGCTACCATATGTAAGCTACATAGCTGATAGAGTGGTTGGAATGATTGAGATATATCTATCCAAGGATGTCTTAATTCCTTAAGTGCAGGTAAAGTTTCTATGACCACTGAAATGATGCTCCGTGCGTGCACAGCATCAGAACGAGGAAACAATGAACTAAAAACTACCTTTCAAGTTCAGACTACTCTCACCTGAAAAGGAAGCTCAAGAATAGGCTTTTCCGTAGTCAAGATGAGAAGAGGTACAGCACCCGGTCCAGTTCGGGAAAACTTCGTGAACTCAGAAAGTGCCTATGTCCTACCGTAGTAATCGTCAAAATTCCTAAGAACCAATTAAAACGGAATCAACTACAACTAAATTTATACAAGGCGCTTCATTTAATGAGAGTCATTCTTCATTGGAAGTTTATGATTGCTGTTACAACATAAATCCTTGTGATATCAGAGGACAACCTGTAAATAATTTCACAGACTGAAGTGAGAATGTTCGAGAATGAAATCCATTAGGTACCGAAACAGACAAGTAGGGAAGATGGGCGAATTGGTCTGTTTGAGTTTTGAACGGTGGCTTTTCAAATAGTTTTTTAAAACGGAGTGATTGATCCAAGAAGTTCAGCATCATGAGCCAGGCAAGTGTGTGCGCTAGAGGCTAAGGCTCAATGTCAGAGCACAAATGGGAAAGACTTCTTAGGAAGGGGATAGAAATCCAATTGAATTCTGTGGGGTAATTAGGAGCAAAAACGGAAGATTCTTAAAAACAGCAATATACGCTTCATAATTAAAGTTTGCTTGAGTTTCCCCTGTAGGTGCATGATGATCGACTGCCATGAGGATGTTAGCAATGGGAGGGCACTACATACTGTAATTTGAAATGGCTAACCAAGAAATGTTGGCTGTGCGAATCAATTCTATTCATTTCCTGCCTGACAGACTCATCTCGGGATAATAAATATTAATAGATACATACGTGCCTGTTTTAAATGCTAAACGCCAATTCGCAACGTTATGAAGTGGACGTATACTGAAAACAATTGGGAGAAGGCAAAAAGCCAATTTTCAACATCACGAAAAGGAGGCATGGTGAAAACATTTGGGAGAACGATATACGTAAACAGCAAAATATATTTTCAGCCCTCAAATCGCCCGTGGACTTCCTCAGTAGTCGGGTTCTCGAAGCTCACCCAAGAACGCAAGAGAACCTAAAACGAATGCGTCTAATATTGTGGCAAGAACCCGAACAGCGGACTCTTCCTGTTACTTTTCAAATGGCAAAAGCCGTTCCTACTAGAGTTCTGTGTTTGTAACCGTTCTTTGCTATCTGTTGATATCACAGTGTATGGCAAGCCAAGCAGCAGAAGTGGCGTAATGTAGCAGTCATGTGCCGTTGTCAAAGCGTTCATACTAAAGTTCATAACCGTTCATACTTGGGAATCTAGATAGCACTTTTTTCATGAGAAATGTTCTTGACACAGCCGAAACTGCTGTTTTGCTTGTCGATTTTGATGTTCATGCGTCTTCAATGTGAACCATTTTTGTGACCAATAAAGTTTTCGACTACTCATGTAAGAGGACTGCAACATTTGAGTGGGGTGGGGGGGGGGGGGGGGGGGGGGGNGGGGCGAGCAAACTAGTGTTTCTTGTAAAACTGGTATCTGAATGCAGGCAGTGATATGTTGCAATTTTTGAAGTTCCGATGCTATGTAGACAGAGACAGCAGCAATGCTGATGTTGGTTTTTGCCAACTGCTTCCCATGTAATAGTAGTCACCTTGAATGTTTGAGAATTCCACCTCAACTCCTTTCTGTCTATGCCTAAACAACCGCATTCCTAGCTCCCCTATATCCCCTTCTCCGACGTGTGATTTGTGCTTTGAAAAAGAGTAATGAAAGAGAATGTAGAGATCTTTTCATGTGATACTCTCTGCGGTGGTTCTTTCCATTACTTCGTTCCCATACGCCACTTGGTTTTTCTTTCATTGTAATACGTCTCCAATTCTTTGTTCGTTTTTCCACTCTCAACGAACTTCGTCACAACGGTGTATTCATTATTCATGATATGAAATTGGTAGCAAGAACATTCTCAAGATTATAGGAGGTTTACTGCACAAATATTTCGGTTTTTTTATCTAAAACGTTACAGCATTTCGAGAATTATAGATTTGTCTCATGGAGATCCACTGTTTATGAAAAGTGAAACTGCCAGTAGTGCATGAAAATGGTAGGAAAGAATCGTAAACGGATCGAAATGCTAAGCATGGACGTTTCTGAAGCTTACTGAATAGTTGTGGAGAGATGAGGGCTGTGGCTTGTAGAACACTGTTGAACAGCACAAACAAGGTAAACTAGCTGACTGGGAACCTGCAGAATTGATCCAAATGGCGGATCCGATTCCAGCGTGCGAGAGCCTTATAATGGTCTAGTCAACTATCAGATCTAAATAAAGGAAAAAAAAGAAGAGAAGAACTGCCTGGGAGTATTGAGAGCACACAACGGTGAGGAGAACTTGGGAATTTTCTCAACAAATTTCTGCAAAGGCACGAAACACTGGCTTTTGGATAAGAAGCACCGTTCTGGGTAGTGATCGTTCATCTGAACGAGTCACAAATATACTAGATTTGCGGAAAAAATAGGCTCATTAGACGTAAAGTGGGAAGCAGCTTGGTTATTTGTATGCAATTCCATCGAAAACAGAATCAGAAGCCCTCGACAAGCCTCAAAATTAGAGGATCAGACCTGGTCACAGAATCCAGTTTGTTTTGGCGAGCATGTATTCTTGAAAAATAATTACGTGGGAAGAGGGACAGATAAACCATAGAATACGAATTGAAGCACTGAAGAAGCAAGAAGATTTTCTTGGACTAGCTTTTTCAAGCTTTCGACCCTCATCGAGTAAGGGCCTCTACAAAATAGGGTCCAAAATATCTCGTAGCATGTGAAAAAATGAAACCACCAGTTCATGGCACAGTACTGCAAAGCTTCCTGAGTAGATAGGGGTCGGTCACTGCAATAGGGTAACCAGAACGCACAGTTCCAAAACAACGGTGGACTGGATCCATACTAACCAGTGGTGTTGAGGTCGGTGAACGCGACAAGTTCTGAAGGTGAGGGATAGGAATTTGTTTGCCAGATACAATCAAACAAATTTTTCAAAGTTAGGGTATCTACGACAGGAAAACGGTAATCGAGTGGCGCACAACAGGAAGTATGAAGGAGGTTTGGACATTTTGGAATAGTCATCTCAATTGAGTAAAGTGCTTGGCACCATTTGAAGGGGAAGTCCAGGTGAGGAGAAAAAGTGTGTCATGCATTGTAAAAATTGTCGTATGCACATGCTGTACTGAGAAGGGGGTTCCATGAAATTCACATGAGACACTGAGACATTACTAACGCTTACGATGTAAAGCCTCCGGTACCTGATCTATATAATTTCGATAGTGATTTTTGGAGCGCGAGATAGGTGGTTCTTCACAAACTCCATTAATTCTACATCGATTGGGCAAGAATCAGAGTTCAAATTTACGTTCGATGAAAATGGAAAAATGCATTTCGTGGGTCAGAAGACATCCGAAATGAGAGGGAAGGTGGAAGTTTCAAGATGAAGACGTTTAATTATGCACATTGAAAGAACTCGAAACAATAATAGATACAAGCGTAATGAACATTGCAGGGGAGGAGGTTACAACTACATTAAAGGGAGGGACAAAGACATAAGGACGAAACATATGAGAAGTGAACGTTAAGTGATAGCTATAAGAAGACTATTTGCTCTACCGTGTGATATGGCCTTAGGGACCATTGCAGAGTAAGCTAGAAAATGACATAGTCAGGTAAAAGGGACCTGAGAGAAAAAGGGCAGCGATTTCAGAATCAGAAAAACGTGGACCCTGTTCTTTCAGAAAAAAAATTAGTGTTGGACAGTAGGAACGCATAAGTAGCCCGTACAGAGTTGGAAAATTCAGGCTTTTCTTATCCAGCGAGTTTTGCAAAGAAACTACGGAAAAAGGATGTATGTAAAGTGGTAGAACAACTAATTAAGATTAAGCAAACACGGCGCACTAATTTTGAATAAGGATGTGAAAGATTTCTAGTTGAGTACCTAAACACAATTCCAATTCTCAACTAAGAAGCCCTTGGATATGATTCATAGGAAAATTGCCCTTAATAAGGATTCCTTTACAGATCAGTATTTCAGAAGTCATTACTGCAGATTCGAGACCAAAGCTTGATGAGACCAAAGGGTAGCCGTGGTAGCAAAAAACTGTTAGACCAGGTCCACAAGCATGGCGGATCGTGGGCTAAACGCTATAGTCGGATAGACTCAATTCTATCTAGCCTAAGAGGTAAAGAACACGATGCTCGGAAAGTACAGACAGGCCCGTCTTCGGGCAAGTTTCAACGAATCCTTTGTTTCTAAGACCCTCAGAAGTAAGTTCACCTTCAAAAACTTATGTTATCAGCAGCTATGTAATGGCAAACCCCCAGCAGAAACTATCAAAAAGCACCCAATGTCTGTTATTATATCACATACGGATTATTCATCAAAGTGAAACTTCTCGAAACAAGCACGAGGCATGAAATTGTTCAATGGCTGGGTGAATACTGTTCTAGGTAACTTTGAGGATGATGAAACCTACCCCTAAATACACAGGTAACGTAATGGGCTGAGCAATACTTGTAATGGCAAACTTTCGAAGAATTTTTCAGATTGAAAAGGAGCTGGAATGCGAAAACTAAGAAGGGAGTTGTTATTGTTTGTTGTAATAAATGTGATGAATTCATGGTAATAGTGAATCTCTTACTTGCCCTCTCTCTACATATTTCTCTTACTGGAGGAATGGGTACAGGCTCCATAGTTAGGAGGACTATTCAGTGAACAATACGCGATGTAGTAAGAGAATACAAATTTTCTCAAGACAAGCAAGAAAGTCTCAATC
>UZAF01017035.1:0-56782 GCA_900617895.1 Haemonchus placei | reverse complement strand
GTGGTCGCTGCCGAAAAGAAAACAACCAGGACAATTCAGCTTTTGACAATGCAAACGAGACGAAACACTCGAAAACCCCACGTGGGCATTGTACTGACGGTCACTGCCCACTTCCTCAACGACTAGCACATTTGCTGCAAATCTATAATGTGGTAGCTGAGCGGAAAAGTCAAGAAGTTGGGTGAGGGGGTGTGTGTCGATTTGTGCGATTCTGGGTGCGCGCGGCAAATTTCGCGGCGAAATTCGGTGCGATTTAGACGACTGCGGCGTTTATCATTAGGGCCCAAATTCGAGGTAAAGTAGGTTAGTAGGATTGTCGGACCCTATTGAAGTACTCTACTTCAACCTTGTGCATCAATGATAGGCGAGGAGTTGTCTGAATCATCGCGAACTTCGCCGCGCAATTTGCCGCGCGCGCCCGGAATCGCACGAATCGTGCGTCCCCCTGGGTGAGGTCTTATACGTGTACAGGCCATAAATAGTACTGTAAACATAAACAGGTGTGCAGCACAACTGAAGAGGTTGGAGCGGGCGTCGAACCAACTACGGTTTGAAAAAACCACCAATAACGATGTGCAATCGCGTACACCACACCGCACTTCGCGTCGATTTTATTATTTAATCTGCCCGATGGCCTCTGTTCTTTTTTAATGTTTTGACTCTTATACTCTACTTAACACAATATGCGCTGTCTTATTTATTCGAACGGTGTCTCTCAGTTGTTTTCTCGTGAATAAGCAAGGTCTATCATGAAATAAAAATATAAGTAAATATATGCATGACCTTGTTTTGCAAACATTCTCCTCTGATCAAACGAAAGAAAATTCATTCAAAATTTGAGTTCAGAGTGAGGTGGTGTAGTGTCTAAGGCTGTTCTGCGTAGAGTTAATGTAAAAGTTGTCGGTCCATTCAATACAAAAGTGAACAGAAATGAAATGCTACTTGAACAGTTTTAATTCACATCTGTACGATCCGGTTTGTCTCGAAATATGACTAACAGCATTGCGAACTGGTAACTTCAAAGGCAATCATTATCAAACACAAAGAAGGCTAAAAACCCGAGCAATAGTTTAGAAATTTATTGCCTTCGCATATTTCACTGGAACTCATTTCAAGTTGTCCCAGGACTAGCTTGACAGCAGGCAAGTAAAAGTAAGTAGTCTGCTCGATTGTAAAGGTCAATAAGCTTGCTTCAGAAGTAACTATGGGCACCCGGCATATAATGGATTAAAATGGTGAAGGTGAACTGTAGTTCTAAGCTGGGAAAGGGCTGATTGTGAGTGGAGGAAATGAACCCAGCTTCACGACGATAAGTGGTTAAATGCAGTATTAGATGCTGTGTACAGTGACTGAGAGTCCAAGTAAGGGAGTGTAATTTTACAAGGCGTAAGGTAAGCTGATTTTAGGTTATGTTCGAATGGTCTAGGCGTTCGGCACTATTTGTTTTTTAATTAATTATATTATTATTATTATTATTATAATTACGTAGATATGCCCACCTACGCGATAAATCAAGTCTTTTTCTAATCGTCACCTTTTTTATACCATCCAGTGTAAATGGTGGATACACTCTTTTTCTGAAAGCGATTTTTGAGCTTAGAGGAACCGAAAACAGGTGACCTTGGCCGTCCAGAAACAACTATTTTCCGGCTTAATTTTCTCCAAAACGGGGGGGGGGGGCGAGCCTAGCTAATTCTAGGATTCTGAATTAATGTGCATGGAGTTATTCTCGAAGCGACTGACGATGGTCAAGTTTTGGTCTTTCGGTAACGCCGTGTTCTGTCCCGTTTCCCTACTGCTGACCTTTCCATTTTGCTGTTGCACTTCCATTCTGTATCACAATATAGAGCTTTCAAGCCAACAGCTGATCTGGAAGCGCCTCTGAATTGCTCCTGGTTTCCAAGCACAGGCCAGTTTCGTGGTCTCTCCCCACGAATCGGTGATATTGTAGCTCTCAAGCCTTTTATTCATCTTACACTCAATGTCTTACCTATACCTAGCAGTTCATTCCCTTATTGATATAAAAGAAGCGGAAGTTCAACTGTAGCTGAGAATTAGCTGAGTTTTTTGGACAGTTGAACAGTAAACCCAACCACATGAAAAGATCTGTACCAGCAGGTTGCTGACAGAAACCTATTTAGGTCGAAAAGGGATCCAAATCAGGGTATCTCGTGTTGCTCTCGGTAGTTACAGAGTGATAGGAAAAAGACAACAAGCAAAGGTAGTAATGGCAAGGGTTACGATAGCAGTATAAGACCTCTCGTCTTGATGCGTAATTGGAAACCACCCGGAAACGTAATTCCGTTTGCACATTCTTTTTTTTTTTGGAACTCACCTCAGCCTAATATTTTTTCGTAACAGTCCTTTGTTCGAGCAGTTCATTCCCTTACACAGGAGTGAGTTGAATAGTACTCCTCCTTGGAAAGAAAGAGGAAGCGGAAGAGCTTAGGAAATAGTAACAACAGTCCTGTCTATTCAGAAGGCTGAAAAACACCGGTCTGCTCGGTGCTCTTCAGGTTAACCTCATCATGACCACTTATTTCCTGTACGATATACCTTTGCAATATCAAGGCGAATATAAATAGTAACAAATCAATTTTGATGCCTTTATTGGATAGAAGATCTGAAAATGATAATGATCTGACCCAGGAAATATATTTGCATCGATAGACAGAGAAAATCGTTTTCAAATTAGTCCCTTTTGTTTTTCTTTCTCTGCCTTTTTCTTTTTATAGAGTGCCCAGTTGTGTTCTGCGCTCATGTAGGTTGTCTCGATGAAAAGGAAAACAAATTCGCAACACGTCAGAAATGATATTCCGCACCATAGTCCGAGCTGACCACCAAAATCGGCAAGAAGATTGACGAACTGAAATCTGTCTTGGACTCAATTTCAATTCCGGCCATAGAAAAAAAGCGATTTTCTGCTCCCTAGCAAAGGTGGAGGCAGCTGGTATTTCGTTCCGGCCATAATTGGGTTCCTCTATATTTTCAATCACAAAATCTTTCCTCTTTTTCTTTGACCTTATGTATCTTTATATAGGACTGCTCGCGGTGGTGTAGCGTATGCGAGATTGTAGAGGCCTTTTGTAGCTCATAAATAAAAATTTCGTTTGAGGATAACGATTAAATCGTTTAGTGATGAGGGTTCTTACTTCCATTGGCATCTTTCATAGTCCACGATTTTGCGAGCGACCAGTCGCGCGACTGGTCGTGGACTATGAAAGCAGCCATTAAGACATCAGGTGTCGCCACGCAACCGCGCGCGTCAATGCCCGCATTGCTCATACTGTAAAGTGGTGGACGAATTCATTCCTCCCTTTTGCTTATGAGTGGCTTTTTTTCAAAAAAAAAACCTCTAGATCAATACAGTTAAGAACCTACACCATAGGCTTCAGATTCGGTGAGCATTTCGAAGTTTAATTGCTCGTAAAATACTTCCACCATAGCGCCGTTTTCTCTGAAAAAAGTTCAAAATACCGAAATTTGTTTCAGAATCATCTGAAAATCGTATAAGTACTTTTGAGGGAAATGCCCATCATGTGCATCAATGAGATTGGGCAGAAAACTCACTTGTAGTGTTTGTTACATTCGGCGTTCGTCCCGTTGCATGAGCCTAATTGGATTTGTAATGAGAGCGATGGCCATTTTGCTGGTGAATATGTTACCGAATAGATCGACTGCCTACATGGTTGTTGGCACCTGTTGATTGAAAACGGTTAAAATTTGATAGCAACAAATGCTCGGATGCGCCACGCATTTTTTTACTTCATAACTCATGGTCATTTGTATGGGTTCCTTTTCTTTATTCAGTGGAGTTTGAATTCGCGACCTTCATTGAGAGCCGATATACCGTTCCGAAATGCTACTTACTAGCGACAATTTTCTTTTTTTTTATTTTTTAGCCAGCCAACCAATTATCGCACATGCAGTCAGAGCACAGAATCGTACCTGCATCTGAATGAACCATGAAGTCCTCCCAACTCGTTCATTCGCGCATCAAGACATTTTCCTGAAAACAATGTAAAAAACGTTACGTAATATGAGGTCGCCTAAATCTCACACCTGTGGGGATGTCCTTAATACAAATTCATCATAGGGAGTTGGGAACCCGAATACCACCTACAGACCCAGCGCAGTTTTCATACGTTTAATCCGCTATAGTATTTAGCCAAGTAGCTCTGATGTGAACTGTGTCTAGAAAGTGTCACGGATGAGCCGAGTTTTCAGATGCAGGATGAATAGTCCTTTCAATGAATTCTTTTCAAAACAAGATTGCCAACAGACTGCCCGGCCATCACACCCCGGTTGGCAGTCGTAGAGGAAGCTCTGCAGCCAACCGAGGGTCAATCGTCAATCTTGACTAGCACGACTTCCATTATCATTAACGAATGAACTCCTCACTGGCAACTGGATCGGCTGCTTCGCAATGCTTCACACCTTCCGGTACTGGAAACCGTGGATCGCCACATTTACACTCCTTGAGAACAAGTTGTTGAAAGCACGATCGATAGCAGCCCTGTACAAGGTAGGAATTTTGAAGCAGTGCTTGTAAGACCCTGTGGGGCCCCCATAAGTGGACCTGTCAGCCAACCTCAACCGAATACTCGTAATTCTTGTAAATATAGTCAGCAGTTCTTCCATCTGGAACGCAATCCCCATAGGGTGCAGGAAGACGTGTCATTTTTCGCTGAAAGCATTTACATAAATGGGTGAAATAGAAAATATAACGAAGCAGAAAATAAGTAATATCCATTGGAGATAAGTTCAAGGAAAAGTTCGTTACCAGTGGAGGCAAAGTTCAGATTGCGCCATGGACGCGACTTTTGTTGGGAATCGTTAAACCGATTGAATTCGTAGAAATGCTTTTACCTAGATTGAATACCCCATTTCGAGACAAATTCTATTTTTCTTGACCGAATCTCATACCAATCAACCAACCCAGCTCAAATGATGAAGTACAGTTGATTTCATCACGAGAAAAATCCCTGCACCGTCGTGGGCAGGATCACTGCCTTTTCAGCTACGCCAATCCCGCTGAGGGGATAATTGGTGTGAATAACCATTCTTTTGAAGTTCCCCTACAATGTCCGCCTAGCTACGTTGATTCTGCTCGACTACTAACGAAAGAACGGGGCATACATAGTCAAGATCGAGTCAGTAGTCATAGTTAAAGATCAATCATGTATTATAACAAAACACAGCAAACAAAAAGCAATACCAACCAATCGCAGTCCAAACGATGATACGTAGCCGGTGGGGGCGGAATAGCCAAATGTGTCTGGGAACGGAAACTCTTCCTTGTCATGGATGGTCAGACGGACACCGGTGGCTTCAGTGGTTGGCATGTAGTCCGACGCATTTACATACACCAACATACGCAATCCATACATGGGACCTTGAAAAAAAATGGCTGAGGATGTTTTACGATATTAGGCGGCACCACTGACGTATAACTGGAGTAGGAATTCAGCAAGTAAATTGCCTGTGATAGCATGAGTGAGGATAAGCCTCGAGAGACCAAAAAGAGGAATCAAATTCAGTCAGCTTGCATCGAGAGTTGTTTAACCTAATCACTCAGAGAAAATCGTACCTGCTCTGATACTCGTCAAATTGACTGTTCTATTGTGATTGTAGGTGAAGCACGCGCCGAACACTGGATCGATATGAGTGAGAAAGTCTCTGGAAATGAATAAATCAGTAAATAATTTTCGTCAGCTCATAACTTTGGAGATACGGCCACACTTGGCGATCCCAGTTGACCACTCAGCCAAGGCATAAGACAGCATGTACGTGAAAGACACAAAATTGAGGAAATGACAACACGTTTGCCAGCATTCGTCTGAAGTTCTATCCGAACAAACGTCTCTAACTGGACCTACTCTTGTCGCGCATTATGGAGGTTAGTGACTATGAACACTTTTGGTATTTTCACTTCCACGGATACCCAAAATCCTGTCCCTTCTGCTTCTATCTCTTTCCAATGTCCGATAGGTCGCGCCACTCCATTTCTTCAAAGAAGTCGAATGGATGGTGAATAAATTCGGAACGGATCTGATCACCCCGAAAATCTATGCTCTTTCGCTTCAAGTCAAGCAGGTACAAGTAAAACCAGCCATTTGCTCCAGCCCAAACCCTTTAAAATGACTGTCTACTTCATTCGAGACCATCAACCGACAAATGGCCCTCACCCATCGATATCACAGGCTTTTCCATTGAAGGAACATTTTTGAACCAGTTCTCTCTTTGTCGTAGATAGCTTCTCACGAGCTTCCATAGACAACGTGGCCATAGCAAACATAATATTTTCTTTGGCTTTCGTCACAATTGCAACCTCATCGGTCATTCCCTAGAATAAAATTAATAAAAAAAGCATAAAAAACAAAAAATTCGGAAAGAAGACAAAATTCACTGAGGAATAATGGTATCCATGTTGAGAACGAAATAGAAAATGAGAATAGTGGTGAAGAATACCTGGAAACCCATTGCTTCCAAGAAATTCGGATCTTCTGTTGGTGGTCCTCCTTTCAAATAAGTCCAAATTTCAATCGGCGGTGTTTTACCATTGTAGGCGACACAAAAACGTGATGGTGCGCACAAACACGGCGATTTGTGGCCCGTAGCTAGAAGCAGAATGATTTGTGATCTTTTTTTTCATCGTAACCACAGTTTCCCAAAACTACTGGTTTTGACAGCTAAAGCCTGCATCATACCAGGTTCCGAGTATGAATTCGACGCTCTTATACCATACCTGCTATTATAAGGCCGAAAAATGTACAGCGTAGGGCACAATAAGGGGCCAGAGATAGTATCGTGTGACCGCCACACCCATGAGGGTCGAGTTTCACGGCTTTATAGAGGCTGCACTATCCCGAGGAGCCTAAGGAGTTCTGAAAACTTGTCATAACCCATGGCGACAGTGAAAGACAGTTTGGGACAATTTCGGTTTGATGGAGTCACCTCTTTGCGCAATGGGAGCAAGCTAAATCTCGTCCAAATACCCCCACATGCCATTTCCGTCGCGGTGAACTCGTACAACCTCCACTTCCACAACTTCTGAAAAGCCATGAAATAGGCGGATTTCCTCGCTTTGTTCGCCACAGTGTACTCCTCTACATAAACGCTTTCGCTTTTCAATCCGAAAAGGCACCTCGAAATTATCGTGAACTGTGCCTTCAATGCATAAATAATTGCAATACTGGTAATACGCATTGCGCGCTTGCACGCTTCATCGGCAGATTGACGTTTTTGCTGTCTCTTCACGTGACGTATGTCATGACAAGGTATTTGCTAGAAAAGTGCCTCAGGAGTGTAAAGGCAAGGAATAGGCAGGCTCAAGCCTGAAGGTGGGAGGCCGCAGATGCTCGAAGGATCCTCGGGGAGAAAGAGGCAGATCAGAAAGGGGGAGTTTAAAATAAGAGGCGAAGTGTTTTTTTTTTTCGGAATGGTACTCTTCCAAAGTCGAATTGTTCGTATGTCACGGCGATGTATTTGGCGCTATGACAAGAATTTGTTCGTTGCCCATGCGACCAGACTAGAAAGTTACGTAAACACATACTGAAGAACGAAACGAATTCGATCCACTTACTGTATAGAGAGTCTGATCCAGTAAAAAAAGGTGCTACTTACATGTTTTGTTATCTTTTGTACAGAAAGCATGCTCATTGCATGTGTCGCATTCCGTCGATTCCCATGCGTCCTTCAGGAAGCATGGCCAAGCGTCGTTAGTATTACGGTCAAAGGCGCAGATACAATGATCGTCGTAACCGGTCGGTTCGTCTAATTTTGTCCTAGAAGTGGATGGATGAAATCGATAATCAGACAAGATACAAATCGATTATCTAAAAAACAAATACCTTTCAGATTTGCATTCCTCCATAACACTCGTTCCAGTTGTACTTTCAGGATAATAATCTTCTTGGCCATATTCAAGCTCTTGGTCCTCTGAATCACGTTGATTCTTCTCTTTATGCAGAAGGGATCATCCACATAGCAGCTTCGTAGGCTCATTTGATGATCGCCTTTTATTATTGTACCGCAGCATTTTTTTGGAAAATTTTTAGTGACTTTGCTAGAAGAATCAATGTTATAGCCATATTGCGGTGCACAAATGACTGAACATCCGCAAACTTCAGAGAGATAGCCTGGTTCCTACAGTGACCATCAATTAAAAATAAAATACAACAGATGCAAAACCTCACGGACAACATGTCTCGTTCTACGGCATAACCTTAGTTCAATACCCACATGCTATAGTCGATGCTTTATCCTTCCCTGTGCTTGAGGCCATTGGAGCTAGAGACGTCGACTACGGTAGGGGCATTCGTGTGTGGGCAAGCTAAAGTCCTCCTGAACAGTATAGCGGCCCCTCCAACTACATTTTCATTGAAGAAGACCATTGTAAACGTCTCTAATGTTGGGGAACACTAACGAAGGATAAGAACAGCTGAGCAATTTGTCAGTTCTGTCGCCTTCTTTCCTTAACTACAAATAGTCTTTTTTATCAAGGACTCCATCAAGTACCTAGACTGAAGCCTCTCGTCGTCTTTCCAGCATCCGCTTTTTCATCGAGGAAATCGTCCATTTCACTTGATGTTTTCCCACAGAGGCATCGAGCATAGCCCTGAAAACAGAAGAAAGATAAATATAGGCAATGTGTTTATTCCGAGAATCTCCACTCTTCTGTTTTCCTGGTTTTGGTGATATTACTCGTCTTGCAATTGTGAAAGTTCAAAGAAAGCGTACTAAAGAGAGAAGAGCGACAAGGGTTTCCTTGCCGAAGACATGTTCCGCATAGACTGATGCTTTAATCCCGAGCTGCTATTACGGTAGGGGCATTCGTGTGTGGGCAAGCTAAAGCCCTCCTGTACATTGCACCCGCACACACTCGTGTATGACCCATTCTGACCCATACCAACCTTTCTCAAATTAAGTAATCTTGATTTATCGCTCACGGAAGGTGATGCTCTCAGAAAACTAATCTGGTGCAGCAGTAAACAACTGTACTAATGTACTGCAGAATTCGTTCCCAAGGTTGGTTAGGAATTGTTCAGTCTTAGCATATAAATTTTTCAAAGAACGTCTTCAAGGAAATCGTGCCGTAATATGACCCTCACAAAAGGGAGCTACCCCACAGGAGAGAAATCACATCAGCTTTCCTCGGCTGAGTTCTTTACCGGCACCTAATCATCAGGTATTCTAGAGGATTACTTCAGAGAAGTCACAAAGAAGTAAAGTCATCTAATAGTCAAAATTGTTGGGCACGGAAATCGCTGCAAGTGCTGAAGCCGTCCTTGAATTGGCACCCTGATAGGCTCAACGTCCATCTAATTTCTTACTTTTAGTGTTAGGTTTGCTTGGGAAAAGTAGTTTCACTATTGCATTCTAGGCTTGGGCTCTATCTGGTGCTCTTCAGATGCCCTTTCCAAGCTTTCGACTGGTTTATTTGATACTTGAATACATGGCGTTCAAAGATATGATCCATCAAAAACAGCCACTTCCCCATTTCGTTAATTTTCAAAGACAAGTCATTCAATCGACAAAGTGACTAACAAAGATCATAGATGACATTTGAATATGGTACCGGTTCGAAGAATGTCCCATGAAGGCCAACAGAACGCTTCGCCTTCGGAGATGCCGTGGAAGCACCTGATGCGGCATCCGGATCTTTATCCTGCTTTCCTCCGGCCTTTTCCATGGCACCATCGAAAGCTGTCAGCTGAATGGAAACATCTAAGGTACATGAAATCATCGATATATTGATCGATAGCCTTACCGTTCTCTTCACTAAATCGACACTGGTTGCAAGACTGGCTTTGTAGGGATTCAGATTGCACAGCGTTATAGCAGGAAATGGAGCCGTGTCTGAAACAGTGAACGGTCTACCTTGAATGGACATCTTAGGAGGTGGGACCATAAAAAGAGTTTTCAAAGTTCAGTTTATCACAAATCAACGAATAAAAAATTCACAAACGCAGTTGATCGATATATTCAATTTCGGTTATGTATAACATTTTACACACTGTCACACTTGTAGGCAATATTCAATAGAAAAAAGTGAATATGATAAAAATTCAAAAAAATTTGTACATTCATTTTCAATGACAACACTGTCCAGTCGACCCAAGGTGGAGAAGCCTAGCACTAGCTGTACTGGCTAACACTAGTACGAAGGTAAACTGATTCCTGTACACAATTATACAAAGCCTTCAGTTTAGTACGATGCAAATCTTCGGAGAAGAGTGTAAGTGATGATACGGACATCATCTTCTGACGTCGTAGTTGATCAAGACAGCTCTTCAGATTCAGCTGATCGTCGAATTTTGCAGGGAGATCCGTGCCTTATCCGTATAAGGTTGACGAAGGAATTTGAGCTGCCGACAGATCAAAATATTGGAATCTTTATCAACATCACATAACCACTATTTATTCGACATTATCATTGAAAATGTCATTAAGGATATCAAAAATCGCGAAAAAAATCCGTTTTCATTTTCAATGGTTTTGTGCTCCTGTTCTGATATTTTTGTATAAGGTTCGCCTTTAAGTGAATCACCTTATTATATTCACATTTCCTGCCTATTTACAGGAAATGTAAATGCAGGCGTCAACTACAAAAATCCTCCTGTAATTTTATACGGTACAGTGTTCACAATTCCGCTCACGATAAGTATATGGAGAAAAAATTGTTAATAATGAGATGGCGTTGAAAAATCGATGGCACTGCGAATGAAGTCACAAAATTCTGATCAATTCCTTTTATGGAAAAGATTTAAAAGACTTTGTTCTTACCGAATTTCAATTGAATGTCGACGATTTTTTCGTTCCTATTGTACTTGTCCAATACACTTTGTGCATTCATATATAACATTGTCATACATCCAAGAAACAATATTACCCAGACGGTTCTGAAAATTGGTTAGAAGTTCTGAAACAGATCATCAGGTGAAATCAGACCCGCCGTTGAAGCATCGCTGGGTCAGTGATTGAGGAATTTTAAATTTCGTCACTTGCGGATAACTGGTCTCTCCCCATTATCCCGTTATAAGGAGAATTCCCACTTGGATGTTTAGATCAAGATCTTTAAGAGGTTCTACTAAGGGGAAAAGTGAGGGGATGCCAATCTCGGGCGGATCACAGCAACGCAGACACAACTATTACTGTATCGGCCAGCTACCTCCCCGATGTATGCAGTCGTCGTGAAAAGATTTATTACTCCTTTCACTTACGGGATCATTAGCAAATCTTAGGTTGGATTCCCAGAAGCCGCAGGTATCTGTACACTTATGCAAATATGGAGCAGAGGAATTAGGAGCTGCTACCACAGGGGCGGTAAGTGGATCGATCACCGCGACTATCATACTCGTATTGAGGTGGAAATTTTGAGCTTAACACTGATGAACATGGCTTTTGGCCAGATTTGATCACACTATTACATTTGCCGCTGATAAAGACCTAGAGGGAAATCAAAATAAACGGAATTAGCCAACAATTTAGGTTCAGAGATCTGTCACCTCCCAATAGCCACCGCTAAGAAACATGGCTACCTGTAATAACGATTCGGTGCCTGTCCAATCATTGGAATTCCATGAGCCGATGTCTTATAGCAGAATTCCTTGAAATGCCATGCCATCCGTTTGTCATATGGTAAAAGTTTGGGATCGAATTTTCCTGTGATTATTTCACACTGAAAAAAGTATATGAAAAATTCGAACATGTTTTACAAGACCTCCCAACCTCACCTGGACACCTGATTCGGACGAGTTGAAACATTCTCCATATCCAAAATCACCATAATATTCTCGTTCGGTAACGAATTTTGTCGTATCAGCATGAAGATACGCTTGTGGGTCTCCATAGATCTGAACAAGTGGGTTACAAACAATTTCAATGAAATAGGGGTTAGACGCAAGAAAGGAATTAGAACAGAGGCAACCAGCAGGATCAGTGGTGGCCCGCTGCTGTCTAGCCGGTTCTATGGATCAGAGCACGAGTGAGATGGAGGTTGAACTGCTAATTTGGATAAGCCCTCTTTGTAGATCAGGTATCCTACTTGCTTTGGACGGTAGGTTACCCAGCAACCCGTACAAGTCCTACGAAACACCGTTTCTCAGATTCAGCCATACAACAATGCGCACTATGCATGATTTTCTACCGTCCACCTGATCCGCTCTATATACAATTGCTAAAAATATTCGAGCAATTTGTACTGCCTTCAGATTCACTACCATCCCTCTACCTTATTCCATCCACTTTTGGCAGTGACCACATAAAGAAGGGTGTAGATTGAAGAATGGTTAACAATGAGGTGGTATCAAGAAACGTCAGGAAAAAGTGCATCTGATGTAAAGAAGATACAAAGAAATAAGGGAATGCAGTGTGAAAAATCCAGAAAGAGACCGCTCTGGAGTGTGTAAGATGGGCCATTACGGACCCAATTGATTCTGAGATCCCGAATGGGAGTGATGCTTTTGATTTTAGTTGGTCACGCTTTGAATTGACCGACCTGTTGTGGCGAGGAGAACTGCTTGGCTAGTATGAAAGTAAATATGTTGACATCGAAAACCAATTTCGAACCTGTTTCATATACTCTGCTGAGTCCTGGAGTCTCTGCCAGTTCTTCAGATTTTGAATCCACGCCATACTTTAAAAAAATGAAACTTTCGCAGCCTGAAAGAACTTCACTCAATCTTGCGAATCTTAGAGGGCCCTGCTTACTGCTTTTGCTCGTTCGCCGAGTCATTCCTCCCAAGTTTTTAGATATGCTAGATATAGCGCCATACATATAAGAGGGAATGGGTCTCAATACTTTTTCGTTTACCTGACTAGCCAAACTACATGTTTTGTTCAGTATCTAGACCTATGAAGAGCTCCTGTTATTCTCACCCTATTAACCGGAAATTATCCAACAGCTGATTATGATAACGGTAGCGATTTCTATGCACTGGTGCTGTAGCCATAAAAGCTGAGTTTTCTCTTGTTTGATAAGCTTTTGGTCACGATATCGAAGGTCTCCCACGGCTTGGTAAAACCTGACTGATCGCGAAGATAGAGACACTAAGGATATTAAAGGACATCTCAATCAAACACCTTCGAGTGTCTGAATGGGTAGCGAATTCATGGCGCGTCCCATGGTGATTAACTATGGCCGTCCAACTCGGCACTTTCTATTTTGATGAAGTTCCTTTCAATGGATAAAATAATAAGTCGCAGATTGGCAGTATATCATCCTTCAACTTCACATCTCTGTGAAGTGCTAGCAATTCCTATGTAAAGCGAATATGTGATGTATCCAGTTGCGCAGGTCTGTTGATAAGGCTAAAATGGCAAGAAAATGAATAAAAATTGTAGAAACAGAGTTTGAATTGCCGAAAGCCAAGATTACTCGGAGAGACGATTCGCTCACATGCGCAGTAAAAATTCCACACTTGATGGATAAACGAGTGGACAAAGGATGACTAGCAAACACCTATAGGAACTCGAAATGAAATGAAACAGCTGGAGTTCAAGAGTTGCTGAACTAGTGGCTCGGAGTCTGGGGCTCCCAATGATGAAACAGATGCCGTTCTGTCTGGAATAGATGATAGACAGCAGATGTGCACTCTTCTTGGCTACATAGGCATTGAAAATGCATTGAAACGCCTTAATAGTCACGAAGGGACCACACTCTCGTTTTCGTGCCAGTTAGTATAGGTGATAACCTATACTTACTTGAAAAGGGCCGGTAAGAACATACAGGATAATCTGTTCGACTCTCGTTGATTTGCATGCCATGGTATGCGCCATGCATTTGTCTTGAGCTCGGAAGCGTTGAAGAATTTGAAAGTACATCTGTAATATGGCAAGCAATGGCTGAACCAAACAACTGCTTCAGTTTTTGAACAGCTTTAGTTCTCAAAAACCAAGAAAACGCTGCAGAATTCAATGTCGTTTGATGGGACCATTTGAGCCGTATAAGGACAATCGCACCGCACTGCTGTATCCATCAATTGATATCAATAGAATGTGCCTGCAATGATTCCGTACTTTTCACTGATTCTCCTCAGGCTGTGAATATTAACTGTCGAAGATTCTGCCCTCCACATTTCTCTGAAAGAAGAACTGGCTTTGGAGCTTTCATTCTTTTTACCCAGCGATTTTCAGTGGATGAAGAACACAAGAAGAGAGGTAATACACAAAATTATTGAAGGACCATGCAGGGTCAGGGCTAGAAGATTTTTCTTTACATATATGGTCAAGTCAGAAGGACGATGTCTCCATGCAAGTAAATGTGTTGAACCAAAACGTTTCGCAGAAGACACTAACAACCATTGCTCCTTGTCGTTTTGTGTACTTTTTAAAGCTCTTTGCTCTTCGCTTTTATTGGTGAGCTTTCGTCATATAATGCCTTCGTCAGACCTTAATTCCTTACAATAAATTGCTGCATACAGTCACAGTTACAATACAAAACACATCGAATCATACCAAGTCAACCGGAAATATTGGGGAAAAAAGGGGAATGAACCTGTCGGCGGGGTCCAGTCCCCNCCCCCCCCTCCCCCAATATTTCCGGTTGACATGATATGATTCGATATATTGTAAGTAATTAAGGTCTGACGAAGTCATTATATGCCGAAAGCTCACCAATAAAAGTGAAGAGCAAAGAGCTTTGAAATGTACGCAAAACGACAAGAAGTCTAAATGAAGCTCAGAGATAGCAGTTTTAAAAAACCATTTCTCCCTTCAGGCCTTTGGATTTTCTCCGCAAATTCAGACGGATGCTCTGAAATTATGCAAATTAATTTCTTGAGTCCCCAATGCACTCATTTGTCTTTCATTACTGACCGTTTCCCATCTGGTCTTATCCACGAACCGATGACAGCAATGATAAGATAGCAATAAACAGATAGCAACAATTCGCGATCAGCGACACCAACCTATTTCACTACTTTTTTCTAAATACTCAGATCTATAATACTCGTTCTACACGACCTGGACGTTAACGTTTACAACCTCCTCATATTCTATTAATTCGAGAGAATGAATCCAAAATTTTGAAAATTAGGCATAACTTCGAAAATAGCACTAAAGCTTTACATTTGCGATTGTTTGTTTCCATCCTTTTCGACAGAAAGAGCTAATAATTACGGTGTGTGTTCAAAAAGACCGTGTTTCTTGAACATGAAAGACAAAGCATTAGATCATTTCAAGGCTTATTAACCAGCCTGTTGTCTTGGACTTTGGTGCCATCCACAGTGTAGCCTATGCTCAGTTTTGGCTTCTTGATAAAGTGAATGGTCACCATGTTGAGCAGAAGTTGCTCGTTCGTCGTTTTCACAGTCCATTTCCAATACTAATTCAATATCTTCATCCCTATTCATCAACACTTCTGCTCTGCCACCAACGATACTGGAATTTGTTGAGTTTTCAAACATTTACATTAGTCCTGGCTGAAATCTTACTTATATTATAAGGTTTACTCGTTTGAAAAGTCTATTTCTATCGCGTAGTTTTGAAAAGTATGAATTATTGAATGCAAGCTCCGAGATTCTGCATTGCTCGAGGACAAGGAGAAGTCAGAGGGGGAAAATTTCAGGCGTTTGGGGCAGAGCAGGCAGGAGGCAATGACAAAAAGCACTTGAAATAAGCGTATACCGAAGAGCGTATACCACTAGGCAGACTCACAAGAAAGCTGACCCGAGAAGAATGTTTGAACGTAAGAGAAACAGAAACAGAACAAATAGAACATAAGTTTTTCTCTACAAAATAAATAGACCTAATTTGTCGGGTTGTCATTTGTTCACATATTGAAAAAAAGGAACTTATGATTAGAAGAAACACTCATGCCCGTAGAAGGAAGGCGTCCAGCTCTGCTTATGGATAACGGTAGCTCATCTTGGAAAGATTCGCCCTCAGTGCTAAAAAAGACTTCAAAATATTTTAGTGACTCTACTTTTCATGCCTACCATAATGACTAATTTTTACATTATTTCCTGCAGTGCTCCAATGCTCTNAGCAAAAGGTACTAGCACCTAAAGGATCGAATAACTGGAGAACATTCTGCTTCAAACCTGTTGAATAGAAAAGATGAGTATCTAAATACTTCTGCTGTTCCAAGCTGGGTAGAAAATATCTTCTCTTCGTATTATTTTGAAGAAAGGCATTTGTTGTTACATAACTCTGCTATAGGTTTCCTTCTAGACTGGTTAATGGCACAGTTCTCGATAAAATGGCTTGTGAGATATCCCTAAGATACATCTATAACCCAATCGTACATCATTTGTAGCGCTATCAGGTCGGGAAATGGCCCAGGTGAGGCGCTATAAGGATCAACGATTATATCGGCTCTAAGTCTCGCCGAAGGCGGACGAGCTGTAACAGCATAGTAGAGACTGTATTATCCAAGGGACATCCGAGGGAAGGAAGTCCAAACAAGTTGTTATGACTCATAGCCGCATGGGAAGGCAGGTCTGCAAAATTATTGCTGTGCTCGGCTCTTTGCGCAATAGCAACAACTGAAATCTCGTCCGAATACCTCTTCTATGCCACTTCCTTCATGTCAGACTCGTAAAACTTCTATTTTCACTACTTTTGGATAGCCTTATTTTTGCGAAGTCAATCAAACAAAACTTTCGTAACCGATGCACTACTTCCAACAAGTACTTCTGTTTTTCGATTGAAAAAAGTATCTCAAACAGTCGCGCACTATGCCTTTGATTATATCGGGATGTGATTATTTTGAAATTTCACGATGTTGAAAGCTTTGTCCCGTTAGATTTTTAGGCAGATCTGCTTTTCTTAACTTCAACAGCCTCCTCGAATAACAATAGAATAAAGCAACATGCCAATAAAAAAGAAAAAAGAGGACTATTTTTAGGATACTGCTTCCTCAACTAGTTGTTAGTTCAGTATAATGGTCTCCTACAATCAGGTGAGTTGTCTCCAACCGATTATCACTCTTACTGATTAGCTCACGACACCTATTTATCAGTGTTTTTATAGATAAATATTGGACACTTCTACGTCCATCATTAATAAAATGATTCTGAGTGAAGGGCAGAAAAATCCTTTTAGTTAGTCGAAAGCCAGAGAGCCTACTTCAAAACGGATGCCACAAGAAGTTTGGAAGCACGACGTCAAACGTTGCTGACATTGAAAAAGGTGATAGAAGATCACAAGGACGACATCGTAGCAGCTATACTAACCGATCTTGGCAGGGTAAGCTACATTCCGTATTTTCCCAATGCAAAAAATCTAAGGAAACAATTCCTTATGACTTATTGGCTCCTAGACGCCGTGGTGAATAGACTGTCCATTTCCACAAAATTGATCCCCCAAGTCGCGTGAAAAAAGGCAACATGGCTCCTCCTATCAAGTTTTGAGACCTTGTGATTACCGGAGACTTCGTTCCTTCTTATGGTTTTCGCTTCATTTGCACCAAGAATGCTTACAATAAGGGTAACGACCTATCAGTAATATCACTACTTCCGCAACATTTCTTTAATTTTGTTGAGCTGATGGAAGGAATCTACCTGAAGCGTTGAATCTTGTAGGCCAGTCAGTAAGCAAGTTCTTTCTATTTACCTCGTCTGCATATCATTGTCTAACTCTAACCAATACACTACGACTTCAAATCACTCCAAGTTAAGTGGTTAGCCTCTTCGGTTTCAGGACTCAACCCGCGAAGTCGCCAGTGCCTTAAACGAAGTCCAAGGATTACTCGAGCACCTAGAAGAGTGGAACGCGCCGAGGACATTGCCTACACCTCAGCCATTCGACCAAGACGACGATGAGGTGGTGTTGATGGCAGAACCACTGGGAGTGGTGTTGGTGATTGCACCGTGGAACTTCCCCTTGATCACTTCAATGCCGGTCGCATCGGCAATCGCTGGAGGTTAGCTACACGAATCTATACCAATCGATAACAGCTTATAAGCTCTTAGCCGAGCATTTCATATAGACGGCCTGTGGACTATTGGAAATATACCACACAAGTGAAAAATAAAGCTCATCACTCACGTTACAACTGCAGCGCTGATTCGTATGAAATTGCTATTTCGATTCCCAGCCTTTTCCCTTTAGCCCTTAGCAACCATTGGAACAGGACTCCTAACCGAAAGAAAATAATGTCTGAAGCAAAAACATGGTAATGTTTGTGTTTAGAGAGAAGATCTTTTTTATAAAACAGCGAGAATGGAGAAACCTCCACCATAGAAATCATTTTGCAGGAAACACCGTAATTCTGAAGCCATCCGAGCATGCTCCATCGTTTTCGTCGCTTATTGCCCGCCTTGTAGGCAGTCACTTTGACAAGGTTTGCCTTTTGCATACTTTCCTTACTTAGAATCATGGCTTGTTATTCAAATTCCCATCAGCTCTTCATAGGCTTACAAGTAGTAAGTGATACAGATAAACTAAAAAATAGGGTAAACTTAGCAAAAAAATTTTCAGAACTTGCTCGCAGTCGTGGAAGGAGCTGTGCCCGAGACCACTGCGCTGCTTCAGGAGCGATTCGACCACATAATGTATACTGGCAATCCTACAGTGGCAAAGGTAATCATGACGGCAGCGGCGAAGAACTTAACGCCAGTCACTCTTGAACTCGGCGGAAAAAAGTGAGTGGTAGGATCTGAGACTGCAATTGAAGGCTTTCAAAGAGCAATGGTTTTATCCGATACTATGATGCATAAACGGAAAATACCGAAGTAAGCTAGCCCAATGGGAGTATTGCTCACGGGTGCCTTTTCAATATCTCACTTTTGTTTCGTCTTGCAATCTCATCTAATTATCAATAAAAGCGCTGCAACATGATGCTTATTGCTCAGCCTGTTCTCCAAGCAGCAAATTCTTTGTCGACACGGTTGGATATTGAACTCACTTCCAGAAAAATATGGGTCGCGTGAAAAAAGTCATCACCAAATGCGTGGCGTAATCCAAAAAGGAGGGATCAGGGTTGTAACCATCCAGCTGTGTAAATGACCGGATGACTGGCAACATGTATCCGAAATGATCATACACATATTTGGGAAATGTCGACTGAATAAAGAAAGAGAAATGAGCTGAAAATTCAACTTCAAATTAGCGGGATATTTTTTCGTCTTTTCGTCGATGACTTTTACTACCACTCTATTCACTAGACAAAGACTCCCATAATGAATTGTCGTAAGGGTACGCAAAAAGTCATTTCAGTCCAGTACTCGTAGAAGCTGATGCCGATTTCGATGATGCCGCAAAGAAGATCATCTTCTCAAAAATGATGAATTGTGGACAGATTTGCATCTCCTCGGACTATGTAAGTGATTTATTTCAATCGATTGATAAGTAAAGACCGGAATAGGCAAGTAAACGCTGATTATTCCGGAACACTGGCCCCATCACTAGTGATTCCCATCCGTGAAGGTCTCCATTCCCACGTGTAATCGTGTACCTTCTACTCTGTAATCATCTCACCTTTTACTGGTGTCATCGGTACCAATACCTTCGTAATTATCTAGACATTCACTTTACTAAAAAGCTTTACTAACCCTGGTCAAAACCTGATCATTGCTAAGAAGAGCCTGCAAGAATATTACAAGAAGCGAACCTATTAGGAAGCTTAGTCATGGGACGACAGACACAGTATGAGACCTCCGTACTCAGTTCGAGCCTTGAACCATTGGCTCTTTTCCGGATACGTCATGCATCCCGCTTTCATTCGGGAGCATTCTGCCATTTGTATTTTGAAAGCATCAAACCACAGCATGTAGGGACAGTAAGTGAACATGACAGTATCATTTTGTTTCATTTTGTTCCTAAAAGGAAGCCCTTCAGGGAACGAAGTGATGGACATTATGGGGGGAACCTATAAAATTGCGGATCTCTTTTCATAAGAAACGCCG
This sequence comes from Haemonchus placei, assembly GCA_900617895.1. Taxonomy (NCBI): domain Eukaryota; kingdom Metazoa; phylum Nematoda; class Chromadorea; order Rhabditida; family Trichostrongylidae; genus Haemonchus; species Haemonchus placei. Next base: position 36,929 of record UZAF01017035.1, on the reverse strand, counting down.
AGCAGCATATGGCCAATTATCTCTTTACTAGTACTCACCTAGCTATTTGCTTCAGATACTCACCACAGAAGATGTCAAACCGAAACTTATAGCAGCTATAGCGAAGCATTACGAGGAGACGGCTCCATTCAAGAACAACAAAGCATTTGCTCGAATCGTCACTAGAAGCCACTTCGAGTTAGTCCTTTGATCGCTTATAATTTCTGCTTTCTGAAGAGCCAGAGAAGTTCTTGCACCTAGTATTATTCAAAATTTAGGTTGCAGAAATATTTCTGCTCCTGTCCGATGTATCGACTGGGGGGTTACCCATGGCGGCACCTCTACTATCCAATATGATAATTACATAGAATAACAAAACCGTATTCCCGATCTTTTAGTATTCCATCATTGTACATAATTGGAAAAAACCTCCCTTTCATGCACTTCTTCATGATGTAAAATTTTTGAAAATCATTCTGAAACCTTCCGCTCAAAATACATATTTGTCAAGGATAGGCGATGTTCAAATCACAGCAATTTGTTCCATCATTCGGCAGAGGTAGTCTCTGATTTCAAGCAAGAATACGACCACTTCTGCTTCATAAATTCAAGCATGACGTCAGCACTAAAGATTCTACAGAGGCGAGGCATAGTCTACTACTACACTATAAAAGTTTGATTCCGCACATTCAGAAACGGCGACTTCGGCATGAAAAAAAACTGTATGACTGCACAACAGCGAGCCATTGTCGGCGCTGTGGAGGGTTATGGAGAATGGAGTCCCAAGTTCTAGGAGGCCACCACCTTCGAATGAGGACAAATGCTTGATTGAACTATTTGACATGCCAGCGGACTTCTCCTTGAACCGTGCTCGACAATCTGACGACGAGGAAAGAGTTGTCTAGGAGAACAACACGAGGAGGCGCTCAAGGCCCGGAGGTTGCAATTCACGTCAAAATCTGAACTCTCTTTTAAAAGGGAATTGTTCAGAATTTGGCGGAGCTATGGAAAGATCATACCCTGAGAACTTCACCAACTAACTCTGTCAGTGCCTAAGCTTACTGCGCCCAAAGGGATCCCTTCTATGGCTTCAGCTGGCAAACAGAACAAGATCTATTCTCTCCTTCACTATGCTCTTCCGCACATTTTGAGAAAGACCTGGCGAAAACCTTAGGGCTTAGGAATGCATGTCCTGACCCGCCCCTCGTTATCATCAGATCTTCGCACCCGTGGATTACTATCTGCTTCTTCCGCTTTCATCGGAAAGATAATAAGATCAGTGACTGGGACCAACTTGGAAATTGCCCAGGCGACTTTTTTATGCGAAATCCCAAGGTTCCAACAAAACCAGCCTATTCAAGGAACGATGAATCTTAATTGTATTTAAAAACAAATTAAAAGTCTTTCTCTAAGATAAGTCTCTATTTTTACAAAAACCAAACATTTTATCGAAATTTCCCTGCTCACATACAAATGATTGTTTATGTCGCCACTTATTTTGATAGACGATTAAATCATCTTTTCAAGTCGACTGTTATCCCTGCTCAAAAATACGAAAGGAAAAATCGTATACAAGGCCAGCGAGGAACCCTGTAGAGAGGACAGATTCCTTCCTCCACTAGTTATCGAAGTCGAGAAGGACGACGTCTTCATGCAGGAAGAGGTACTGGATAAGTCATGTGAGATTCAAACAACTACCTCAAATTGCATTCAGGTGTTTGGACCTCTTCTGCCCATTTTGACGGTGAAATCGTTCGATGAGGCGATCGAATACGTCAGAGATAACGAGAAACCTCTGGGCGCCTATCTTTTTACGAAAGATTCCGAAAAGGTTGGCTACTATGAAAATTATTTATTCGATTACTAAACACAGAGTTTCAGATAAAACGCTTTCTTTTGGAGACATCCAGCGGTGGAGTAACGGTGAATGATGTGATGTCGCATGCATTCGGTGAGTGGTCGATGGGACAACACGGTACATTAATTCCAGAATAAACCTTACAAATTTAGTAAGCTCCCTACCATTCGGTGGTGTTGGCAACAGCGGCATGGGTCGACTGAATGGCAAATACGGGTTCGACAACTTTGTCCATGAAAAACCGGTACTTCTAAGGAACGGAGCCGGGAAAGAAGTTCTCGCCAGCTTGTGATCACAACCAACTTTACGGATCTGTCTATGTCTTTACTTCTGTGAATTGTAATGAATGAATATCTCAAATGTCGAAAACGACTATGGCTCCCAGCTAAAAATCTGGAAGGCAGAAGTTTTACAGCATACCCCATGATTGTAAGTGATTGTTCCTTTGATATCGCTCTCATGAACTTCATTATGTCCATATCGTTGCGATAAGATCCATGAAGGATAGCCGCCAGAAGAGTTCATTAAGGAAAGCAGTGGAACAGCTGTAGAGTCTGTAGCCAGCAATTATATAAGATCTGACACGAATCGAAAGGTAAGCAGGAATAGTAGGGAACGAGTGTAGAGACAACCCAGGCAGATGAGAAATTCAACAAGAAAGCTGTTTCGAGCCTTTCCAGACGAATGTCTCTTATCGAATTCTTTCCTTGTTACCATTATATCAAACAACAGTCGGCTCGCCTGACTCTCCTCATTTACTCTGCCATCTGTATCCCTTCTGTATTGGAACACTCTTGTCCAGGGGAACAGGAGTCAAGAGTTTCTGATCGAACGCACACACCCCTCCTCCTTCTACTCTAGCGAAGTCCAGTTCAGCCACCTAGCAGTGTTCCCATCCTGCCTCCTGTACTCCTACTAACTTTGACGGTCCTAGATCCAGTGAAACAGAAATCACGAATTTCCGTTCAAACAAAGGTTGGCATGCATAGAAACATACAGACAAGCCACGGGCACACCTAGCCCATTATAGTACGTAGGATAGTACTCCCTGAGTATAGAATTGTCTCGCCCAAATAGACGGTTGTATGTGGAGAGGCAGACAAAGCAGCATTCAATGAAGAACCTTTTGTGTTCTTACATTTGACTGGAATGATTGGGGAATGAGTGCAACAAAGGTGAGAACATACAGCGGCAGGGAAAAACAGGAAATTAAAGAATTCAGTGAAAGAGGAAGACGCACAAACGAATTTCGATAAGTAGAAAGAACAAACAAAATGAAAATGAAGTGGCAGAAGTAAAAGCTGAAAATAAGCAACCGATTTCGCACGATTTTTGCCATTAGTAACAAAAAAATACAGTGATCACATAGGTGGAGAGTAATGATCTGTTTTGGACGACATCAATGAGCTCTACCGCAGTCATCACACCGCCAAGTTGGGCAGCATAAAATTAATATCTCATAAAATTCGACATTTTGCCACCTACCTTCAATTGATCATTTCATCCTACAATAGGCTATAAAATAGCCGACTATCGGAGTATTCCGAATCTCGTGGTGAACGACTGCTGAAGAATAAATACAGAATTGATGCCCGTAGCATCTCTCCTGAAAAATTTCCATCTCGGGCTTGATAGTAAAAGGAGACTCACACAATAAAGCGATTCCCTTCAAAACTTTGTCAAGCCATATCCTAGTTAACTTCCACAGATAGGAAAAAACGAATTGGAGGCTAATAAATGGAGAAATGAGAGCAAGGAACCTTCGGTAAGACTTTGTGTAAGACTGGCAAATTGGAATACCCAACGGCATTCACAGACTGCCCAATAGATCAACCTTGGTGGTCAACTCATATACGAACACATAACTCTCATGAAAAAAGAGTCTCTTCGAATTAGAGCGATTTTTTCAGATTGATGAAATTGAATGGCTCACAGTACCTGCACCGCAAAAAAGGACCGTTACCTGAACTCTATATTTGATCCTAGCGAAGAAAATCAGGTTTCTTACTGGCTGGCATCTGCAATGCCTGAATGGATAGGACTCCTTTCGTAGATCTGCCCCCAAGCGATTCCGTAGATCACGAAAACTTTAAGAAAACCTTGGTTCATGTGAATTTCCGATAGATACTTTGCTACCCCTGATCTATACGCATAGGAACGTTAACCCTTGGAACACTTTTTTCCTGGCTCACAGGCTCCTGATTCTTGCGCTTCCACCCTAGTGAGAAAAAGCTGCTCAAAACGTGCTTTCGGTTCAAACTTTTCCAAACAACAATTCGCCAGTAAGGGGAAATGGTCTTTCATGGACTCCATTGCCTGGACAAAATTGAAAAATTCAAGTTCAGTCAGCCGTAGTATGTATGTGCTATTTCTGTATATGGAACTTATGTAGACGGAAAGGAAAAGAAGGATGTCTGAGGAGAATCGTGAAATCCCTAAAAAAACACCTGTGACTCAATAGACAGAGGATTAAAACCAAAGTTTAAACAAATTAGTTGAATTTTCGGTATCAATCTTTATTCTACTCAATGTTATGCTTCAAAAATAAGTGGAAATAAATGGATTCACAATTTGTCAACAATTTGTTTTCCAATGCCATTCCGTATGAGAAGAGGTTTTTCGTGGATGAAGTTATCGAATCCATATTTCTTCATTATTCGGCCGATACCACTGTTACCGACACCACCGAATGGTAACGTATCCACTAAATGAGATCGTTTCGGTATAATGCAATTACAGTTATAATAGGTCAATTTTAGACAAGAAAGAAGTATTGCAAATTATGAGCGACTACTGGAGTTATTCTATGATATGAGTCTGATGATGGAATCTTTACATAATTCTTACTTATTCTTCTAGAAACGTACCAAATGAGTGTGTCATTACATCATTCACTGTCACACCACCACTGGATGTTTCTAGAATGAAACGCCTGGCCTGAAAATGGAAATATGAAACTCTTCGTGATAGAAGATCCGAGCCAGTGATTGGAACCTTCCTCATTTTACAAAAGTATGGACATGGTTTTCCCTACGAACGAGTTGTTCGTCTTATTTTGGAAGTATAATCAGCTGTCTCTTACTCATTTACAGTATATCCCAGTGTCTGTTGATCAATGTTTACAGCTCATAAGCTAGTGCAATTACATATTCTCAAATACCATCACATACTCAAAGCTTGAAGAGATAGCATCCTGTAGAGAATCCAGTATCACGTCAATTTCGGAAAGGTTGAATGAATTAACAGTATAGCCTACTTTTTCGGGGTCTTTTGTGAAGATGTAGGCACCAAGTGGCTTTTCATGATCTCTGACCCATTCAATGGCTTCGTCAAATGATTTCACTGTCAATATTGGGAGGATGGGTCCGAAAATCTGAAAAATATGAGACATTCCGTGATACACATTTTCAAAAATTTTTTGGTAACTTTCATTGAAGTACTGCCACCAAAGAACTCCACTCTCTTGTATCCGTATAACATAATAGGAGATTTCATGATATTTCAATCGGATGACCAGATTAAGGTTCATCTTAAATTCTTCTGTTCTAGGCTACTCACGTAAAAATCCACCCCAGCAAAATCGTCAAAAAATTCCATCAGAAATCAAGACGAATGCAATATTTTCGGCAGATTTCGTAGAAATTAATTGTTACTAGACAAAACCTATAAACTGTTCCAATATAAAATACACATACCTCACCATCCATGAACACATCGTCACTCTCGACTTCGATCACATACGGTGCCAAGAATTTTTCAGATCTGCTATCTTCCTCCTTAGAATGATAAAGGATCCGCCCTTTTGTGGTCTTCAGCAAGTCCGTCAATCGACTAAAAACACCAGACTTTATAACCTACTCCGCAAAAAAATTCTTTGTAAGAGTAGGGCCAGTTTAGAGTGGTTTTAAGGGTTGAGCACGCTTTAGCCTTCATCTTAAATTCATGACAGAAGGAAATTCTACAAGTACTTACTCGAAGTGTTTGTCGTTGATAATTCGAGAAAACTCTTTGTTTTCTTTGAACGGGGCTTTTTCATCAAAGATCTTCGTTAGAGCGGCGACGAGTTTCGGTTTCACCTCAGCCGTGGTGAGGACCTGCAATAAACAAGAATCAGTGGAGTAGTAGGAAAAAACGACAATCTAACTACACTATTGTGGATATCTTGTATAAAATTTGCAAACCAAAGCAGAGATAAAGGACGGTTTGTAGGCGAGGTTATCCGCTAAGTGATTCTGTCCAGATTATCTGGAATCCCCCACAAATACTTAAGGACCTTGGACAGAACCGCCTACAAACCGTCTTTAATTCAACATGCTGTTCAAAAACCTTACGTAATCCGAAGACACACAGATTTGCCCACAGTTCAACATCTTCGAGACGATAATCTTCCTTGCCGCATCCTCGATGTCGGCATCGGGCTCAACCACAACTGGGCTGAAACAAATTCGATCGAATGTGAACGATTCATTTTGGACTTGGGAACCCATTAACCTGATCCGATCCGTGCTATCCAAAGAACTTCGTCACTTGTTTCGATTCGATGCCTTTGTTAACTATTATACTATTATTTCGCAGCAGTACACGACGGGAAAGTCTCACAGATTGGCGAGCTATGAGCAAAGTTCGGCCTCGCATGGGAATTTAACCCGTAATTGTGCTATCCAGACAAAGTGCTCTTCATATGAGCTACCTAGGCCCCACTAGCTCTCGCCTTCTTGATGGTGTAAAAGAAAATATTACAGATGCCGAAGTTTTGCCCATAACTCGCCAAACTTGGGAAACCTCCCCCTTTTCAAAGAAGCGGTTCCATCTCGCTCATCTTCGCTCTACTCAGCCTATCCCTCTGTCTATAAAAGCTTAGGTTTTATGATGATAAGCTAAAACTCACTTCTTACCCCCCAGCTCCAGCGTCACTGGTGTAAGATTCCTGGCTGCTGCTGCCATGATCACTCTAGCCACTGTGGGATTTCCGGTGTACATAATGTGGTCAAATCGTTCGGCAAGCAAAGCTGTTGCCTCTGGGATAGCTCCTTCAACGGCGGCAAAAAGTTTCTGAAAGGTTTCAGACAATATCTGATCAGTCGCCTATTTGGATTACTGTAAAAAAATATGCTTCGCGATAAAAAAGAAAGACAGAGAAAATGTAGATCTATATCTAGTTGTAAAATCATGAGAGGAAATGAAAAAGAGGGGATGCTGAGAGGAGAAGTATGATCAGGATGAGAAAAGGGTATGGAATAGATGGGAAACTACTCGCTGAAAAGGAAGCGAGGTCCCGCTAAAAATTTACTCACAAAATTACAAATTGGTCAGCGTATTTTTGGGAGAATACATTAAGAGGCATTAGCAAAATTCTTGAGGATACGCCATGCATCAGACTGAGCATCTCGTCTATGTAGAAAACTAGGGCACAATTCACGATATTTCGGTACCCATTCCAGAGTAAACAACGGGAGTAATGGTGCAGGCCACATATTCATTGGTGGTCTATAAAGCGCAATAATTCGAAAAAATTTGAAAACTTCAAAGCTTTTAAAAAGTAGCTAAAGTATGATGCTGTGCGAGATTATAACGGTGTAAGGGGAAACTAAGCGAAATTCGGGTTATGCTCAATTGTGTCAGGAGGTGTCTACAATTACACAGACAATAGCAAAAAACTGTTACCCTCATTTCCACGAGTCAAGGCCCAGGATGATCAACTGATCGAATTCCCAACATACCTGGCCCACTGTGAATAGTGCAACCTATACAAAGCCGTTGAAACACGGCCACCTCTGGGTGCGGCATTCAACGGAGAGAATTTTTAAACCCTTATTATGCCCTATCAAGTTGGTTCGACTCGTCAGCGACTCATGAGCTAACTCTATGCGCATGAATTCATCTCAATGAGAAATAACAGCAATTGTTTCTACCGCGATTTAAGCATTTCACAGCTTTCACTTTGGGAGATTACACCGGCCTTTTTATGAACTAAAAATTAATTTGAAGGCACCAAAACGATGGAAAGTTTTCGCTCCACTAAAATAGACTCAATACTCTCCCCAATGTGCTATCGCTGCTCTCATATGTGGGATAGCTATACTAAGAAAAAAAAACCTCAAACAGACCTTATCGAAGTATTGGCTGATTAGACTGGCGTAGACTGAGGAAAACGTTGAAGAGTATTCGGACAATTTCAAGACCACTGTGTTTCCTGAAGAAATGGAAAGATAAAACAGAATCAACAACCGTTTTGGTTGAGCGATATACTCTTCTCAGTCTAATTCGGCAGATCTAGCTTAGTACTGACGAGTTCTGCGTAGAAGAAATAATACAATGGGTAACCATAAGATCTCCTCGCTAAAATCGCTTATAGGGATAAACGGACACTCTCAGATCATCGGAAAGTAATGAAATACTAGGAATCTACAGATATGAATAGTTCAAGTTCAATGCTTACAAAAGAAACTGCCTACCTCCTGTAAGAGCAGCCATTGCGGGCATCGAAGTGAGCAAAGGGAAATTCCATGGTCCGATTACTAACACCACTCCCAGTGGTTCCTTCACCAACAACACTTCATCGTTGTGTTCATCAAGTGACGATGGTTTTGACACTATTATAGGGGCATTCCATTCTTCGAGATGTTCAAGACTTTCGTCAAGTTCCTTCATAGCCCAGGTGACTTCAAATGATGGATCCTGAAGTGTTTTGGTGCTATAAATTTCTGTAATAAACGAAATTTCTTCTCAAAATGACAATTTAAGCCAGATTTCTTGCGATTTTCTGTAAAAATATTACATGAAAATTGTCGCCCATTAGGAATAGAGGGAGAGCTTACAAATCAGTGACTGGAACTTCCGAAAATTCGAGGAGATTGAAGTTATACACGAAAAAAGGAAATGAAGGAATAGATTTCATCGGCGATGCTCGGATGAAGGCCTCATCCTTTTATCCCGCATCCCAGAAAGCCACTTCGACTGTGCTGCTTGGTCCCGGGCAACTGGTGAACTTTACAAAGAGCACCCACAGTGCAGATATAGGCATCGCTCCATCGCCAACGTTAGAAACTGACCCTTCCGAGATCTTTATGAATCGCCCTTTCGATTTCTTCACGGTTTTCCTGCAGCATTCTTTTCATTGTTTCTAAGGTCTCACGTCGTGCTTTCAGACATCTGGTGGCGCCGGTTTTGAAGTAGGCTCTCTGGCCGTCGAGAAGCTAAATGTCAAGTATAAACGTACACCTACAACCGACTAGCAAATTTTTCAGTGTTGTAACAGAGAGCTCAGGCTATGTTGTTCACATGAATGAGTTTATTAATGCTGTCGTTGATAGCATAAAAGCTATACTCAGATAACTTTGACCTCCTTTTAGGGGATTCATAAATACTGAAGCCCATATCGATACTTCTACTGCTGTGATGACTCTTCTCCGCTTACTCAAGGTTGACTGTACTTCTCAAGTGCGGACCATATCACCAAACCTGTGGGTTTGGTCAACGATGAATGGATGATCAAGATCGTTGTATAGATCTAATTGTTATACCTACTACTAATAATTACTCCTTCACGAGAACCTACCCCAAAACTTTCTTCTGGAAACCTAGCTCGAACTGTTCATCCTCCACCTCCTCTACACCACCCACATCCATTGGAAAACTCTTTGGAAGCTACTATTTTTCACGTATTTTCACTAAAAACCACAGCACAACTTGGTCTGTTCAACAACTAAGGAACGTCAGAAAATTTATTACCTCAATAGCAACTTTCATTTGGATCTATCTCCTCTCAGCCTTGAGAAAAGCGAATGATAAAGTAAGCACTCACATTTTTATAACACACCATAGTGGAGTGGAATGATAAAAGTTGCCGGAAACGTTGATTCTAAACTTATTTGAAATTCACCAGTATGAACGAAGCGCATATAAGGTGGTATCTGTACAAAAGTAGAGGGACGAACGAAAAGAACATACAGTTACACCTGAGCGAAGATAGGCAAAGTCAAAAGTGAAATTTTGAACAGAAAGTGAAGAGAATGATGAATGATCAAATGGATTGATGAAGTCCGAAAGTACTGAAGCACTTTTGTCGACATTCCGCACCTAATAGTATGCGCCATGCAATCTACTCAGTTCAGAGCTGTTATAAATCTGTATCCATATCCTTTTACAAAGCTTCATTCTGTAAATCTATTGAAGGAAGGTAATACGAAGTATTCCACCTCAGTTCTGGGGCCCGACCTAAGAGTACAGAAGCATGAAATCTTGATTTCTAAGGGCTCGTCGTTTCCTACATTCATACACGTGATAGTGGCGAACAACAATAATTCGTGACGTCATCTAAATGCATGGCGCGATCCAGTCACTAATTTTACAGAGCGGTAGGTATTCATCAATTATCCCAATATACTTTGATAAAAGTCTAAGACGAGCAGCCAGAAATCCTGCCGGGAATTCCTCAAACCGACCGGATGGCTCAATATTTGGACTTGCTTCTTCTTCCCATTCGATTGATTCGTCCAATTTAGAGAACCGTCACAGCGGAATCTTCTCCACCCAATTTAATGGTGTGGTGTAGGGATTCGGTTTGCTCCCACTCCTCGTTTTTCTTGGAATCCTATTCGATTGACTCTTCCTTGATGGATACCTAATCCCAAACCATCCAACCCAGCCATCCCTTCGGAGCTCCTCTGGGGGACAAAAACACTGGCTTGTACACTGGCTGGCCATTGCAGTTATTCGATAGGATAAATAGGCATTCGGTACACCACCTGGGAGTAGTGTGCATTCTGAAAAGTCCTATCAATGTTGCATTTTGCTCACTCATAGGAAAACAATATTACGTTTGAAGCAGAAATGAAGCGGAAGTAAATAGTGAACGGTAGGAATATAACGACGCTGCCACGTGAAACGGAGGGTGGACGGCAGCGGCAAGTATGATCCCCTACTGTTGTGAGCAAGGTCAGCCACTTGTGCTGTATTCTATATGGCAACATGGTTCTTGTTCGGCTTCCGTGTGACAGTTCAAAAAGCGCAGGAGGCATTAGCTGACCTCCGCCACTACTCCAAGAAGAGAGTTTCTTCCTTGGTGGAGGTACGGAAGAGTTATTTTGAGTAGAGAGAAACTGACTGATGATCAGTGACTGACTCTTCCGCTCCAGAGGGCTTCCAAGAATACAAGTATTGAAGTTGTCGTGTTGGCATACCCAGTAAAAGAAACCATGGCGGTCATGTCTACTGGGTAGGCCCACGGTAGAACCAGAGTAAAGATGATCAACGCTCGCTCTTTGGTCCAACTACACCTTCCCTCGGAATAATATGCTTCTAGAAAATTTCTTTGTAATTTTTGTAAAGCGTTAGCAGGAACTGAGGAATCTATTAAAAGAAGTCCAGGCGCAAGCAACCACCAACCAACTATAAAAAACTATAAGTTTAAAAAGTCCAGAGCCCTAGAAGACATAGCGCAGCGATCAGCGACCAACACGTGAACTCCATCGTCTTTTATAGTTCCCCGAAAAATGATGACAAACATTGGGCTCAATTTGGGCGCAACTGCATTGCACCGGTCAACGATCAAGTCATCATTAATGGGCGCGTGAAAGTAGGCGGTGGCACAAAACTCATGATCCATTGATCGAATCTGAAATTTAAGCCCTTGCCAACTTCACACCCTTCGAACACTTTGGACTGGCACCAGCTGATGTAGAGGAGAGAACACCCTCTTGACCGACACCTAGCACTACAGGACGCGATCTCAGCCAACTACGCATCCAAGGGCAGCTGGGATTTCGAACTGTGACAAGGCACAATACGACATGATGCTGGTAAACACTCGTTTAAACATGGCTTTCTAATTTCCTGCTTTCTTTTTTCCTTTCGAATAAAAAGTAGCAAAGACCATGCCATTGTAGCCAGAGCACAATCTAACCCATCCATTACCAGAAATGGCAAGGACAGATAATGCGCCAAAGATCGGGGACTGCGTGGTGGCGATACACGGTTCACATAATTTGGTCTCTCCCCGAACGACCAAAAGTTAGCTGCGCGAGGTCGTCTATTCAAATGGTGGCAATCCTGTGGAGAAACGTAGGCAAATAAGAGATAGGAATAGTCAGAATGGAGCACCTCAAAATAAAAGGGGAACGACCAGATGGTAAACAGTAAGACGAATGAATACGAGAAAACGGGAAGAGGAGCTGCACCCTGACCGTATTCCTCTGTGTCGGAATCGGGATTCGGAAATACAGTGGTTCCTACATGACAAATCATCCACTCGCTGACTTTAATGGAGAATTCGAATCTTGAAACATAAAAAACTCTCTCGAACCTTGAATTGTCCTTGTCCTGTTGGTTCGTAGAAGTTCCCTAGCAACGTCGAAACAATAGCCTTCACTCATTTCGAGTCCTTGCCTCATTTCCGCAAACATGGAGCCTGAATTAGTCTAATAGCCTCTAATTTCGTACATTTTACACCGTATCATGCTCTATGATCAAATATTTTTTTGCAAGCAGTAGTACCAATATCACTATTTTTTCGTTTTTTTTTTGTTGCCATACGTCTTTCTAGGTGAACCCTTCCCTCGTAGATAATGTAGCATGCAACCCGTAAGTGACTCCATGATGGACCGGTTTTATTCGAAATTGGGTGTTCGATGAACTCTGGAATACGCCATGTATCCAACTATGGCTTGGTACTGTAGAAACTTTGCCATAATAAGATAACGTATTGTGAATCGAGAGGTTCCCCTGAGCCGCAGTGTGAACAGTTTGTCGCAATGGCTCAGGGGAACCTCTCGATTTGTGCGGAAGTATTATACTTCTAACCCCTCCGATAAAACTTGTCCCACTTCACAGGAAGGAAGTTGATGGCCTCGTTGTTCCTCAAGGAATCTGCCCCGAAGACTGTGTACAGATAGATGCATACTGTCAATCGCTGAGATACTGAGTAACATTGATTCTTTAGAATACATAGATTTCAGATCAAATGTCCAAGTTCCAAAGGTACGTAGGAATCGATACGGCAGCTCAACGACGGAGTAATCACATCAAGTATGAGGAGAAACGATCACAACTTGACCGCAAACTGGATGCCCAAAAACGTACCGTAAGCTTGTTGTAAACTAGTCAAGAAATGAAACATTCGATAATTGGATCTTGAGCGATCTCTTCTCCGAACTGCTGTATTTTACCATTGGAAGTTCCAAGGCAGTCTGAATGTAGGGCTTATTTGGCCTGCGCTCTTATACATAAGTGGGAGGCCAGGACTCAAATCACTCACACTTTTAGGCTTGCCTACTGAAGCTTAGTTAACACGTTGACGACAATGTCGGTCAATGGTGACCGACAGTACTGTAAGTCAACGAAATGAAGAAATTCTCAGGTTTCCTTGTTTCATATTTTAAATTTATTTATTTACTCACTAACTTTAGCGTCGACCCGTGATCCATCTAAATCTAAGGTTTTTATGGAAATATTAAGTATCGAGTCAGGAGCAGTACATCATATCATATAACAATTAAAATTTGAACTCCTTCCAACAATTGGCTTCTTACCTCTAATCTTGTTCCCGCCAAACGTTTAAATAGTGATTTCTATGAATGTTCACGATTCAAAGCCTCATATACCGAAATGGTCTACAAATCCCATGATTTCGGAGAATTCACCCAAATCTTGACAGAATACAAGTTTTTCTTTTATTCCCAGGGGTTTTACTTGTTTTACACATGAATACAGCAATTTCAATAGGTGTCTGTCCCGTGGGACGAGGTCCGCCAATGGTAGCCGACGATTTGTCAGCGCCTTCAAACGGTCTCGTCCCGTGGGTGCGCAAACGAAAAACGCTCTCGTCGTCAACGTGTTAAATCAGTACACTCCATTTCCGAAGATTCTCTATCAGATGACCGAGCCCAGAATAATCTAAGGTTGTTGCAATCAAGAGAAAGTCGATCCTAAACTTGATTAGTGGGGTTGAATCGCTGCCCAGCATAAGCCTGTCGTAGAGAAGGTAGGCAGGGGAATCCGCTCAATGATGCATCGGGCATCGGCAAAGCAATGACATGTCTTAAAATTCGAATGACAAAAAAAGCCTCCATTATTTAGCCCCACCTCCAGTGCAAGAAGACGCTGTACCACTTTGGCCTGGTGAGCTAATGAAGCATATCAAAAATGGGAAGCATAAGGAGCCCTCAGTTTCGCGTACTGATCCCGGACCACAATCAATGTCTGCGATTCCTCAGAAGGCAGTGATAATAAGGTAAGCATAAAAGGGAACAGACGACGCAGTCGCTTCACGTCAGGTGGGCCGTCGAATTTAGCGAACCAGCTGTTTTCAAGGTCATTCATTGCATTCTGTCGTTACAAGACCCACAACACAGAAATGCACTGTATACTCGAAGGCAGCTTATCAAGCCATAGATTCCCCAAAGCGCCTAAACGCGATGCGATCGCGCTCGTCTCGTCCTCCCTTGCTCCTTTTTTCACTACTGTTCATGAGCAAGTGCTACTGCGATAAAAATCAACAACGATCCATTTAGCAGTCCTGATATAGTTGGAAAGGAAGAACAGCCGCTTAAACCAGCATCGCCAGAAGCAAGTAAGCAACCGGCTGAGTCGCCAACTCCCTTGTACTCTTTCCGGTACATAAACGATTATTACAGACAAGCAATTCCACCACAAAAATCAATTTTGATCGATTCAGAGCCCCGGTTGCGACTAAAAAGAAACCATCGTCACTCGGAATGCGATCACGCCCGTCCTCACCCCAATCATTTTCTTCGAGGTAAATAATATAAGGGACATTATGGACCCAGAGGTAAGCAATACAGCTATGGAAGCTTTTACCAATCAATTCAGAACTTCTGGTGGGACTGAAAAGGAGAAATCGTCAAGAACCCCGAAACAAAGAAAAATTGATCAAAAAGTGCGACACTCTGAACGTGGGAAGGATGATGGCGACGAGATATTGCTTGTTACAAGCACCACTGTACTGAAGCATTGAAACACTTGTATCGAATGAAAGGAAACCTTAACAAGATGCAGATTCCAAAATCAACTTTCGCCTTTTGGACTGTTTCTCTACTTCATATTTGACCTTTTGAAAACTGTCGTATATGAAATACAGCTGATAATGGCATCTAACTAACCAGTCGATTGAATATTATGAGATCATTTATTTTGCACGGTCATATTAGATATGAGATGCGGCTTCCCGTAGTAGGCGAACACTCTTCGATTTCCGTTTCAGGCTCGCTGGTCGATTCAGTGGCATCTGAGTCTGACTCAACCTCAGCCATCGCCGTGCTAGTGTTTGCTGTCCGCTCTCGTGCTCGCCGATCCTCACGCATTTTCCTTAAAGAATGTCTTTGAGGGCACAAAGTAACCAGCATCATAAGCCTCAGCCTTGGCTATGATTTCACCTGAATTTTGCCAAATCCAGGCCACCAAGGGCCCCAAGTGTTGGAGCTCGCCGTCGTGAAACTACTGGCTTTTCATGCAGTTCCTCTCCATGCGCTGCAACATCGGAGATGGTCCTTTTGCGGATGTGAGCAAGAGTGGACGTAGCTTCAGGAATATTCATCTAAACAGTCTACTAAGTAATGCTGATCAATTGGATAAAAAGTCCATGCATTCAATCTAGTCCGATGGCTAGCTACTTTGCTCACTGCTGCTCCACTCACAAAGTAGCTTGCCATAAAGTAACTTAGAAAAACAGCAATCATGAAGTGCTTAGAATGCAGGTCAACCGTTGTAATGTGGCTGATCAAACTCTTGGTGATATTTTCAATTTTTTTGTTTATGCGCTCATTTTAATGCACTTTTCGTCCATACCAGTTATCTGCCATTTTATTTTAACCCTAGCGAAAATTTTCGTCCAGACTCACCATAACAGACTTCTTCCTCATGGGCTCTCACTCTCGTCTAATATCCACGCACAGTTCTCGCTCACTGAACAACCAGCAACTAGCAAATTCTTTATCAGACTGATGGCTGCCTTCGAAGAATGTTCAAAATCGTACTGGAATCTGATTACTTACATGGCTTATGACTGAGACACATGTCTCAGCACCTGGTGCGAAGGTATCACTTTAGCGGTCCTGTGGGAATGAAGATTGGATTGTTTCAGGTTAAATCTAATCCATAGCTCTTACAACCGTGTTAAGACAGCCGACTTCTCACTGCTCTACAACCGTCTGACCGCCACAACTAAACTTCTGTTGTTCTCCACCGTTCGCTGTCGCGCGCATAGTCCTGTATCCAGAAAACTGATGTGCTCCTTCTCAGCGTCTTTTACCTTCAATGCTTGGAACATCTATCGCTAACTGTTCGCTTTGTTAACTATCACTGCAACAGTGCTTTTATGATACTTGCCCATATGAAGAATCCCCGTAACACCCACCCGAACAGTTTTCTTCTGCTTTTTCGGCGTACGGAAGCTGGCCCGTATAGAGCCCAACAGTTCATCTTTGACACCTCGGTCGATATGAGGAAACGAGCATACAAGCATCCGAAATACTGGCTCCATATCCTAGACAAGTAACAATTCTGGAATTATTCTTATACAAAGAGAAAAGTTAAATTGGTGTGAACAACGTAGAAAGAACAAAATCCATTATTTCTCGATGTCAAACTTAAAGAGTTTGGTAAAAACTCATAAGGTAGAAGGCAGAAAAATCATAACATGGACTTTCTGGAACCGTAACGCCTTTAATATTGTCAATGTTATCAGTATAATTTTCAAAACAGCGGTGCAGGCGCTTTCAAAAACTAGATGTATATGGTGAAAATTTTGACAAATTGTTGAAAAAGATGTATCGATCGACATTCCTGAGCAAGAGTAACGAAGAAAGAAATTTGAGGCGCAATAAAATTCGTAAACCAAAAACAAACCTGAAAAACAAGGTACCCATGACCACGGAAATGCTCGATATGGATCCTTTCCAGATATTTCTCGACTCGCTCAACGAAATCGAAGAACATATCATAAAGCTGAGCGTAGATACTCGTGTTTACGATACTGATCAATGCCAAACCAAGCAGAAACGCTGCCGCCAAAAATGGAGAGTACTGAAGAGCGATCTATACTCTGTATATACGTGAGCATGAATTAAACCTAAAAACCAGAAAAAACAAAAGAATTTCTTTCTTGTGATAGGAATCTCTGCACTTGTCACATGCAATCACAAAAAGCAGTCGATCAGGTCTCAGACAATGACTTCTGTTTTGCCCAGAAATTTTGAGTGCAGTTCCAAAGAGGAAAGGGGGAGGTCACTGTTATCAGCAGCCAATCCAAAACAAAGCGTTGGCAGCTTACCTGTATGTTGTACGGCATCACATCACCAAGACCTATCGTTGTTAAACTAATAAAAGTGAAGTAAAAGGCATCAGGAAAGTCGATACCTGTAAAATGTCAGTCTGATTTAGGCTAAAAATAGATACTATAGAAAATGTCTGTTGTCAGACAACGTATTCCATTACTTTTTTCACAAAGATGCTCAGCAGGCTGAGAGCCGGCTATTGTTGATGTGAACCAGTTAAAATAGCTTCTTCATTGAGTGATAAGTATTAGAAGTTCGTCGAGCATTACGTATCTCCAAGGAATGACTTAGAAAGACAAGTGAGTGAAAGCTGAATAACTCGCACTTCAGGATCAAATCTTAACACCTTTAATGATGCGAGTTCAACTAGAAATGCATGGTGCTTCTAGAATGATGGCCAAATGCCAGAAATTTTATTCCAACTGTGGTCTTTATTCGAATATCCTTTCCCAGGCGTTCATATTCCCTTCCATTATATGTACTAGCTCCACATCAATAATATATGGATTGAGAAAACATTTTGAAAAATGCGATTAATGCGAAAAGCTCACCCGGCTTGTTCCCCTCGTTGTGGTCGAACCAGTGAATAATCATGGTGCAAGTGATAATGTATACTAACACAAGCGGAAGTGCTATCCACATTGGTAGGAAAATCTCGTCCAACGGTGTAGTAAGCGTTTTCTTGCGAAAAGTTCTGAACTAATCAGTGTTCGAATCATTACCATTTAATTCCATCCCGCACATCCAATTTACTCGAGCTTCAAGGATCGCCTACAATGGACAGCGAAGATACGTCGAATTTTTTGAGCGAATACGTAATAATCCATGAACTTATTGATCTATTGATCCATGAATCTACGCCGTGTTTCAGCCGTCTTTGTGAACGATCAATTGAAAATCGCAAAAAGCTTTATATTGCCGAAAATTCAACTAACTTCCATCTGATCAGCAAATATACATAGGTCTTGGTGAGAACCTTTTGGAACCATTCACCAATGTCGCCAAGCACTACTAGCATCAGAGGAATCCCCATACAAGCATAAACCACCGACAATACACGGCCCCAAACGGTTTGGCATACAATAGTGCCTGAAAAGAGGGAATCTTGATTTAGAATCTCTTGACTGGATCGTTATTTCTGGCAGGGCTGCTGTGACTGCTTTCATAATCCGCCGGCCGGCCCGGGACTATGAAAGCAGCTTGTGGGGATAACCACAACGAGGCAGATGATAACAGATTGTGTATGACACCCACTTACCGTAACCAATTGTTGTAAACAGCGTCATAGCGTAAAAAGTTGCGCTTGAGTAGTACCACATTAAATGAAGATCTAGATTTTCCGCTTTGTGCCAGACACTGCCACGAAAACGGTCTTCCGCTTCCAACATTGTTTTGTAGTATGTCTGAATTTATATAGAGAGGTTGTTGTATCAAAGTTTGCAATTAATATGATTTAAAAGAAAGCATCACAGTAACATAATGTCAGAATCGATCTCTCCCCAACACAGTAAGATAGAGAGGCTTTAAATTTGTCAAGCGAATGGGCTTCATCAAATACTCCTCCTCTGGATCTAGTACCACTGGCGGCTTTGAGCTGCGAAAAAATTTCAGTGTCGCTTAACCAACCAATTACTGTGCTGGGTGAGTTCATTCCAAATTCGGAATTTGAATAAGTCAGGCAAAGAGCGCTGAAGTTCGTTACGGCTAAGTATGAGGAAAGCTTCAAAAAAATCATCTCTAATATGTGCAAGTTATTATGAAGTAGTTATGAAGCATAACTAAGCATCCAAAACAACACCCAAGGAGCGCACCTTCAACAATTTAGCGAGTTTTTCGTCTCTCGTCGTGCCATTATATGATAATGTGATATTAATGACATCCACGGTCGTTTCGGCAATGATGCCCTGCATCAGAACGATTGTCTCCTCGAGATTCTAAAAATAATAGTTATGCTACCGCGTTTTCAGCTGTCACGACATGTGGCACAAACCATCTCCAGAATGTGACAGGTGAGAGCAATTCACTAAGTTATCTGCATAACTCACAACAATTTCATTAGGAGATTCGAGTCGATAAAAAATAGCACCACCGATAAAAACAAAAACAACTAGTAATAATACAAGGAATATATGTCGAATTCCAAATTTGTGATGATAATAGGCTAGCCATGAAAACCACTGAGTTATTTCTGAAATAAATATTTGAGATGGAAAATAGACCTTGAATAGTGCACGTCTGACTACGAATTACATCGAAATCAATGCGACCCTAATGATCGGTAAATGATCTACAACATAGTTACAGAAACCTGTAATCTGAAACAACGTAAAGCACAACTTACTTTGACGCCTTATTTCTTTCTTTCGCTCTTTATATCTCTTCTTATCGAGTTCGAAATGAAAACCAAACGGAGAACAATCGTTTACAGTCGTCATTTGAGTGTCAATTTTAAGTACAATACAGTTGTCGCGATCCTTAATTTCATACATGGTTGCCAAGATCAAATAGATTATGGATCGATGTAAAAGATGAACGGAAATGTGGTGAAAAAAGAAACAATTTTGGTTCATAATTATTTATGCAGTTGGTTTAACTTTCACGATTGCGGCAAAAAGTGTATATATAATTAAATAATTCTTCCAATACTACTAGAAGGGTAAGTAGAATTGGGGTTTTTATGTACAAGGCTTTAGCTTGATTTCTATTCAGCTTCTTATGTATTTGACCAGTTCCTAGCTGCTACAATAAGTCATTAAAGCGTCAGGTACTTAAAGGGTAGATGGAATCGACGAAAACGTTCCGAAGGTTACATGAGAAGATTGCAAAGTAGGAGCTAGAGGTGAGGATAAACTTTAAAAAGTTGCCAGAAGCATTTTGTATAAGAAGGACAACCATAGAGCTCTTCAAGAAAAAATTCGATGCAGAACAAATAAGAATGAGGTCGTTCTTATTTGTCCTTCTTAAGGCAACTCTATCAGCCAAAATTAGGAGGAATATACTAACGAAGAGAGAAAGGAAGACCGGGGAGGAAGGCGTCAATGGAACATCATGAATGGACTCATAGAATTTTAGGGAATATGTAATGGAGGAAAAGTATAAAAACTGTGTAGAAGTGGTGGTTGAGAGAAAAAAGTGGGGAGTGTATAGAGAGGATACGAATCCTAATAGAAGGAAAGAAGATGATTAAAGCCTTCATAGCAGAAAAAAGTAAAAGAACAAATCGGTCAAATAAAGTTGCAAAAAGCTGTGTGCATTCTCTCACCTTGAGATGGTTGGAAATAATCCGGCTACGTGTTTGAAATTCATTTTCTGGTCCTGCAATACAAAAAAACCGATTTGCTGACAAGAAATTTATCTGACCTTCTATCTTCTGAAATAGTAACGTACTAATATCAATTTGTGCCATTGCCGAAGAAGAGGAAACGCGAGAGGCGTCTCTCCGCCCTGCCTTAACCCATTACGACCACGATCTTATCATCAAATGAAGCATTTTATGCGTTTTTTATGGAACATCCCAAAAAAGATTGCCCAGGTTCCGTCATGATCAGGAATTTATTATTCCCCTGGTTACTGGTAGGTGAGTGTGTAGATAAGATCGAGTAAAATACACCCAATCTCACATTAGTTCTAAACAACAAATATATTGACATGGTACAGTTCCTTCTACTGTTCTACGGATGGAATACACGAAATTCTCGAAAGCACGGTCCGCCGTATTTTGCCATCCAACTTTTTACAGTCAGTTTTTCTTTTCTAGTTTTCCTTCAGATCGGATCGCGCTCAGGCTTTTCTTTCCTGCATAATTACTACAACCATGTGACTGACAGAACAGTCGCGTGACAGAAAAACTATGGGCAGATGCCTAAAGCTTTATAAGCTTTTGAAACTCATATGACTTTGAATAAAGGTACTAGTGCTCGAGGCTTCTTGGAGAAATGATCGAATCCATGCATTATTTTAGAAATCTTCATCAGAGCAAAATGGTTCAACTTTCAAGAGGCCAATAGCACATTGCCCCGTCCGAACAACTTCTGCTCTCCCACAGGCGGGTGGTTATGGTCCAATGCTCTATGTAGCAAAAAAAATGGTTCAAAAAATTAGTCAAACAATCCCATGAGTCCATTTGTAAATAATGCACTAATGCGAACGAATAAGCCCATCCACGAGGCCAAACAAAGACTGTTGAATCAAAGAATCTAGCTTGTACAAAAAGACTTCATTCTCAAAAAAAGTAGCTCTTAAGAGACCAGAGCTCGATTTCCAACGCATTAATTTCAATTTGTGACGTTTCGCCGACTAGTGAGTGAACCTACATCTTCATGGTTGAAGATGATGTAACTTCAATGGAACATAACATAACATAAGACCTTGTAGCCAGCAGCGGCAAATGATTGAATGATTACGTCAAGGTTATGGTATTGGAAGTCATACCACTTCCTCGTACAAAAAACTCGATAAGTTATAGTATTTATTTAATTACATGCGCCTTTAACGAGACAGTTACCAAAAGGCTTTTTTTATAACATGAACGAATAATTAGATAAAATTCATCGTTAAACCGTATTCAGTTGTGGCGCTATTCGAGACTTCAGTTGATCTGCATCGCTTCCAAATTTCGATGCACCATTTGTTCCTTCAGAATTAAGTGAGATACCTAAACGGAGAGAAGCTCATAGCTGTCCTCTTTCAAGTGGCAATCAATTAACTGAAAAGCTATTTCGTGAGCTCTTCAGGCATTGCGTCAGCTATTAAATGTGACCATAAACTCCCAAAGACTGCTACTATCAATAGATAAAACGGAAGAGCACCGCTCTTTATTAACCAGCCACTGACTGATGCACCAGGATAGAAGGAACGACATGATGAAATTCGAATGAAACCTCTTTCTGTGTATGAACACCACCACAATTGGAAGGAATAGAAAAAACGCTACAGTTCAAACCAGGGAGGGGTCTGTGTTATGCTTCCAAATTTGTTTGAATCCGAATAAATTAAGAACTCAACAGGGTAGCTATACATAATTCTGGCCATTTAGAAAGTACTTCAGCTATGATTGAGAGAACAACATTATAATCAGTAATGACAAATTTACTCGGGCTTCTTTCAAAATTGTAATCGTGCGTTCCTATTTCAGCAATAGAAACGTGTTGGAGAATCCTCTTCGCGCCATCCCCTACCCTTTGACTACTCGCAACAGCCGATTCTTTTTTCTTTTTTGAACTTTCAACCCTCATTACTATGATACCACTGATACTATCTCTTCCTCGGAATTTTGGCCTAAAATAGAATCGGCCGATGGATAGCGTCACGCCTATGCAAAATCAACGGCTATAAACCGTTCTCGTAAACTGACCCCGTCAAGTTCAATGACGCACTCTGACAAAATTTTTTCTTACGATGGCACGAAGCAATAAATACTTGGTTCACCTGCACCCAGGAACATTTATGTCTTCCTTATGACTGTACGTCCCCTCCTATCGGCCATCACAAATGTTTCACAGCGAAAAAACAGGAAAGTCTCGCCAATCCTACCACAGGTAGATGAATATCAATTTAAAAAATTAGCATAAAAATAGCTTAAGCAGAAATACCAACTTTGTTCAAGGTTTCAGTGAGCTTCTGAACATTACTTGCCCACTGGTCAAGTTGTTCCAGGTTAGCTTTGCGTGCCCGAAGATTCACAACCCTTGACGGGCGATGAATTTTCGCGTCTGTGATTCCACCGGTTACAATCAAATTGCACAGGAATGACTCCATATCCTAAAAACAATCACCATAGGTATCAAAGCAAAAACGTACATTTGAGGTACCACAAAAGAAAAGCGGGCAAAACGTAAATCTTTATAAAGCGTACATTAAGTGGAAAATCGAGCAGCTCTGCCAATCGGTCAAATGTGATCTGGGTGTAGTATTTTGAGATCATTCGCATATTCTGTAAAAATTTTTAAAGTGAACTGTAGAAAGAGTCGCCTTACTGAGTTGGGCGTAAACAGATACACATTTCAAATTGATTTCATAGGCAATCATAGGCGAATCATGATAAGTGCTAAGGTCTCCCATCTAATGTCGAACAACTCAAGAAAAGACTTACATGTTCCCCAACTCGCATGTGCAAATCCTTCCATCGCTTCTCCCCATCCTTTCCATCGAAAATCTAAAAATATCTTATATGAACCGAAGCAATTGGAACCTAATCTGATCCAACATAAATGTTAACGAGAGAGTGTTGCCCTGAGCATCAGCATAACAACGAAGTTCTGCAGCAAGGCAAGGCTTAGCATGGTCTGCGTAAAACACGACTTCAATTCTTCTCACAGACGGTCTGGTAAAGCAAAAGAAAATTCCTCTGAAAACTCACCCCTGTTCCATTTGGTGCTTTCTTCAGCGTCTTCTCGTAAACACGTACAATTACATTCTTCCAAGAGATCAATTCCTGGTTGATAAACAACTCGAGCAGTGTCTGAACAGAAATTACTTTATGACGCCGAACTCCTTCAATATCTGATCAATCGCTTAAAGTTATGCCATTGAAAAGAACTTATGTACTGAAATAAGTACGCCATTTAAATGTGAGCTGCTAGTCTAGCTGCTGCAGAAATCAGACTCACCCTGTACTCGGGAACTAGTTCCAATTCTCTTAATAAAGAGATGCGATTGAGGAGATCCCATTGCTCATTCGTATGGGGAGCTAATAGGCAGTAAATTACAGCACATTTCAAGACCTACAAACACCGAAAAAAGGCTGCAATGTATAGAGTACATTACTAGCTTCTATAAAAACAGAAAGTAACTAAACTAATATGCAATAATGAATAGTAACACATTAGATAATAAATGAAAACTGTGATCGTAAAACCTACTAGTCGTGACTTCTCAGTATCAGCTGCAATCTTGGGCGTATCGAAAAGAGCTCTGAAACAATATCAAGTTCAAGATGCACAAGTGAACCTCCAACAACTCATCAGAACTCTGCTCAACAAAAAATGATACGAAAAATCGGCAGCACTAGTGAGGTGAAGTTGGAGGAATTACCTATAATGTCTACAGACATCCAGATACTTCGAGTCCTGAAGGCCAATGGTGATCATCAAGTTGTAGAAGCGAATCTTCAGATCTTGGACCTTAAAATTAAGTGTTTTAATACATACATATAGCGGTTTGCTGAGTTATTCGCATAGACAGCGTTTCGTGATAACCCACTTCCTCTTTGTCGCTGTTGAAGAATTTCGTGCTAATTTTGTTAGAAATAATCCCAGCTCTGATGTAATCGGCACGGGCAACAGATAACCGCATCTGCTCCAAGAGGAATTCCACCTAAATACACTACTAACACTTAACACTAACGTTTAGTTAATTCGATCGGACCAAGCTAACCTTCTCTTTAATCTCCATTGATCCATAAGTTTCAACTTGCAACTCTAAAATGAGATTGGCGGCTTCCTCGATCTTACCTTCCGCTTCCATCTTTTTCACTACAAGAGAGGTCAGGCGAGCCCTTTCAACTTCGACATATATCTGCAATTACAAAACGGCTTAGTAAAGCTTCATGTAGATAAAGATTGAGTAAGAGTAAATTTAAACATTGTAACACAACGCACAAGGATGAAACTTGAAAGAAACATTATAGAATGACAGTCATAAAGGAAAAGACTCGCCTTTCCAGCTGTAACAGTGCGCAGTGTATCGACGAGTTTCATCTTTGTCTCTTCATTTGGCATCTTCTCCACCATTTCGCAAGCATCGCGAACCTAGAAATCTCGTTATGAAAATGATGTTTTAAATACATGCACATTGAACCCGCTCTTAATTTATACAAACCAGAGTTTTTCAAATATTAGTCGACAACATATCTAAGATGAAGCTTCCTACCTCCCTGTATTCCGTAATTACAGCAATGAATGAAAGTTCAGTTTTCTCATATCACACTGCTATACCTTCTCAAGATTTACACTTAGCAGAAAGGCCCTTTTAAAAAAGAGCCCTTTCGCTATGTGTAGCAGCGCGGCATACAGAAAAAACCTGCACATTTCCAGAGAACAAACAAACGAACGATATGGTCTTTCGTCTTACCATTTTAGCAATAGCCACTTTGATAATCAATCGCTTCTTTGATAGGGTAAGTATTGTATCGTTCAAAAGGTCCCACTTCTTGCCGTCAAAGCATAGTTTTACCTGAAATGAAAGAGACACCTTAGGAGAAGCCTGCTTCGAATCATCGAAAGGGAATAAAACCACACCATATGCTGAACAATCCTTGTGTTGCTTTTCATATCTGAACCGAGTCGCGAAAGTTTCTCAAGATTGGCCAACGAGTCCAATGCCGCAGCAACATCTCCTTTCTGGAAACAAAGCCATTTTTTCATTTTCTTACAGAAGCTGACAGTGAACTTTTTCAGGGCTTACAGCAGCAATGGCGTTTGCCTTCGGAATAGCTTCGTCGACCTGACTGGTGTAGTCAACATCCATCTTGAACAGCCTGCCATCTCCAACCTAAACGTTGTAATTTTTTAATTCGTCCGTTCGATTGCCATGATCATTCTTTTCACGAGAATTATCGTAATAAACATATCGTAACCCAGAGGGGTATGTGCAGAAAACACTGGCTAGAACAAGGCTAACCCTGAAAGCTTCCTCGGAGACATGCGCAGCTAGATCAATCCTATAACGAGCATTTGTCGTAGAGGGGGAATCAAAAAAGCTTCATTTATTGAAAACAATTTGGGCACTTTGGGAGAAGGGAGGGGAGAGGGGGAAGGGGGGAGGGGGGTGGACATCCAGACTGCGCTTTTTTCGTGCAAAACAGTAAACGCATACTGACTGAAGAACACAGGCTTACCCTTATCTATCATTTTCAACTGTAATAAGGCCTAAAGTCTTTGTGTTTAATAATAAAACCACCATCTCCGCTTTAGGGCTCCAATTGTAATAATGATAAAGGTGTCACGAAAGTCGATACGATCGAAGAAGATAGATGAAGCAAAGGCTACATTACACAGAAGATAAAACGAAAAAGCACAGTTCTGATAAAGCATTCAGTATAGGAAAATCCTCTACGCACGTAATCAAAGTCAAAATTCCTTGCGAACAACATACCTGAGCTGCCATATGCGCCATCAATTCCTGGTCAGTCCTAGGACCGGACTTGATCGGCTCCACCTTGACTGCCTTCTCGTCACCCATTCTGAAGAATGTATCTTGTTATCATGCAAAAGACACACACGGAACGAAGAAAAAAGGGAAAAACCAAATCAGAACATCAACAGCAGCAATTCGATTGCCAGTGAAAATGTAGTTGGCGCGGGAGGGGAGTGGGGAGAGGTAACCGGGGAGAGGAGGATGAGGGGGAGGGGGGAGTAATCCCTTGTTCAACACTACGCCCTAAAGCGCACAGAAAGAATACACTTGGCTCTGAAAAACTGTAATGGTACTTGGAAACCAGCGAGGAGGCTATGGTTAGTTTCTCACTAAGCCTTGGCAGGGAGAAGCACCGCGGTGGGCGTGACGATTACCTCGTGCAAAGAGCTGGGGTGAGATGGGAATTGAAGATTCAAGGCGACTTTCCTCCTAAGGCCTAGAAATAAAATTTTCGGTTAAGAAACGCTCTTAACACTACTATGGACTCACGAAAATGCCACTCCTTTCTGTGCGCTTTATTTCTTAAGGTTGAAAAAGAGCGGTGACCAGTGATGCATTTTTTGTCAAAGGTATAACAATGGGCACTATCTGCTTAGAAAGCATCACGGACTTTCAAAGACGGCTCCCTCTTTTCTATCCACAGTGTTGAAGAAGAGAGCTAACCCCACTTTGACGTCGGCCGACCAAACTACGAGAGCACCCTCGTTGCGACTCTTCTACAGTTCTGACGGTTACTGTGACCAACGCGCCAGTATATCGCCACTTGTACCTTACCGCATGGAAATGAAGATGTTCTACAGAGTCAATACGAACAGCGGCTCCAAATAAAGAACCGGAAAGCATAGGAAGCGACCAGTTTACCGGGAAGGATTAAAGATCCTTTGCGCCATGCCGGCCACTTCTGCTTCCAGAAATTTTATTCGGGGACCATAGCAGATGGGCTTCTAACTGGGGGAGCAGTGTGTCTTTTTAAGAGCTTCTCTTTAATTGATAGGGTACAAGTTCCAAATTTCAATATAGAACCGTTTCTTTGCCATTGCTAGATCGGGTAATACCTCCTTACCCAAATTTCATATAGAATGAATTCATTGCCTCGGCCAGGGAGAAAAATCAGGCAGAAGCAACAAGCAAAAGTGCAAGTTGTATTTTCAGATTTCTGCCAAGACTTCAAAATCGAGACAATATCCTTCATAAATAAATGCAGCGAGGGGCCAGACAAACGACTTTTCTTACCGTGATAATTGCCATCATAAGTGACGATTACCTGAATGCTTAAAACAAAAAAAAAACGGGAAACATACACGACAGTGGAGGATGAACAACCGTCACCACTTAAAAATGAGAAGCGAACTCCCTCCTTAAAGGTTCGGGATGACTAAAACTTACCGTACAAGAGGCCTTTAAAAATAAGAAAAGCAATCTCGTCCACTGTGTTGTGTGCGACGTGTAAACCGCCGTCATCCGGGAGCCGGTCGTTCGGCGCGATGGGCGGGGTCGCGCCGCCCATTTAAGGAGGCGCGACTCCGCCCATCGCCCCTTCAGCACATTCAGATCGCGTAATCTTCTGCTCTCCTCTCCTCTATAGATGTTGGATTGGGCTTCTATCATCTAGGATAGCGGAAGATTACGCGAACTGAATGAGTTGAAGGGGCGATGGGCGGAGTCGCGCCGCCTCAAATGGGCGGCGCGACCCCGCCCATCGCGCCAAACGACATACACCCCCGTCATCCCAAGCTACACGCCTCAACGCGAAGGAACTGGACGAGTTCAACAAACAGTTCAAAAACGCGGGATCCCACCCCTTATTTAAACTTCCGTTTTATCCAGCCTGCTGTTCTGTTGTTGTGCCTTCTTTGGGGCTAACGTTGTTTTCGCTGTATTGTTGTTGCAACCTCTGTAAAACAGACCGAATGAGTTGGTAGTTCTGTAATTCTAAATACCCAAGAACAGCTTGCTAGCCTAGTGTGTTCCCCTTAGCCTCTGTTCTACGTACTTTTAGTGCATTAGCAGCTATAAAACCGGGCTCGAATGTTCCATAGCCTCCACCTCTGATGACTTCTATTTCATGAATAATATCAGTGGTTTTCTTTATGGAAATCTAATTTTAGAAAGTGTAATCCCCGAAACTGGTCTTGTACGGAGTAGTATACAACTTTTTTCCGGTAGGTCTTGTGCGGGTGTGACTTCAATATTGATTTTTTGATTTTTGGGAATATCATCTGAAGGCGGGGAACTGCTTCACATCGCAACGTATTTGAGTATCAGTTTTAAGCTAGCGCTTTGTGTGTGACTAATTGAGGACTTTTTGAGGCTCTCTTGGGTTGTTATTTCTAGATTTTTGACGTAGAGCGCGGGTTTTTTAAGAGCATTTCTACGGCCCACTGTTCGATTTTATGGAAGCTAGAGGGTTTTCTGAACTTGTCTATCGGTTCTTCACTTGGAGGCGCTTTGCCTCACAGGTTTCTTGTTTGAACAAATCGTCGTCATGAAATCCATTCGAAGCCCTGATCTGTAGCTTATCCGATGAAGCACCCGAACAGCCAGGTCAGTATCAACAACTCCCAAAAACATGAGAACAAAACTCGTACCATTTTAAAAATGGTGTCGCCTAATAAATTTATTAAACAACAAAGGATAAATGAGGAGTCATCGAAAGTTGTGGAGTAAAATGAACATAGTCAACAAAAAGGGATTAAGTGCAGGAGTGATGTCTTTGTTCCGCTTGTTTAACCTTGGATGTGTGCTGATGTGTGACGCTTCCAACATCTTCTTAGTTCCGATTTCATTGTTAATGACTAACATTTTGCATTTACTATGCATATTGTTTGTGTTTGTGTTTTTTTTTCTGTGTACCAATGAGGTGAGAAGGTCATCCCTTTCTATACAGTCAAATAAGGCTCTTAGCTTTAGTGTATGTCCGTTTTGGACATTCTAACGTTCGTTATTGTTGGCAATTTGAAATCAGATACTTCGTTTTTCACTTGAAGTATTGCAGACTGATGGCTTCGCGTGTCAACATTTGCTCTGTGAATATTTTGGACAATCCTTCCACGTTCACTGCTCAGTTTAAACTTGAAATCACATTCGAAGTTTTCGAATATCTACCTCATGGTAAGCGCAATAAGGCTTGTAAGCATTATTTTTAGAATCTGCTAGGTTCGCTCGCCGTTCAAAAGAAACTACGAACTCGAAGGTAGGATCTCATCACAATGGGATGCATTCGCGTTGGGAGTGTAATTTGGAAAAAATGCAAGTGTGTGAATGATGTCGGGGAGCTAGTGTTCACGTAAATTTACAGATTATGAAAGTGCGAAATACTAGCGTATTCGAAGAGCTCGCACCAATTGCTCTTGTCATAGCACTGAACTCGTCCAAGAAACACCTTTTTGTGGTGGTTGGCATGCGCTCATTTCTAAGCGTGCTGCAGTGGCGGCTAGGTTATCGCTTTATTTGCCATACGAGCGCTTTATATCTAGTGAGGATTGCTCGAACTGTTGCCTTTTTAGATCTCGAATGGGAACTCGTTTACGTTGGCTCGGCAAAGTCTAGTTCCTATGATCAAGTGCTCGATTCTGCCCTTGTTGGTCCAGTCCCAGAAGGCAGGCATAAATTTGTCTTCGCTGTAAGTGAAACACCATCAGTTAATCGTTTACATATAATTTTTGAAATTTTAAGGTGGACGCTCCGGATCCATCGAAAATCCCTGTGCAGGACCTCGTCGGTGTTACAGTTCTTTTGCTGCGATGCAAGTACAATGGACAGGTTAGTACATAAACTAGGTTTTTGAAATAACATCTCTTTGTTATGTGAAATACTACAGGAGTTCATCAACTTGGGTTGGTTCGTTTCCAACGATTACGAAGATCCTGAGCTGAAGGAAAATCCTCCGGCAAAACCGTTGATCGAGAAAGTGAGGGATAACTTCTAGCTATAGCTTACTGTGGTTGTGATGTTTGCGTCTNTAATTCAATTTGTTTGCTTTTCTCATGTGACTTTTTTGTCGTTGTGCTTGGTTTATATCGCGCCAACGAGGGTTTAGTTCTCCCACTAAGGAAGAGTTGTTTCAGCTTACACGTACGGTTAAAACTGACGATCTTCGCGTAACATCGTTCCCAATAAAGTGGGATGAGAATCAACCCGACGAGTACCCTCCAGAGCCCGATCAGGAAGAATTTGATGAAGCAGACCTCATCCCAGTCGAGGATCCTGTGGAAGACGAAGAGAGGATAGAAGACGAGGTCAGTGGCTTGTGCTTTAATCTATTGAGTTTGCTAGAATTTAGTGAGTATTGAGTGTTATTGAGTGTGTCAAAGGCATTTATATTTCTTCGTTGTACTTGGGCTGTAAATGGTTTTCAAATGTTATTTTTCAGGAGGAAATCGAAGTTAACGGCGGAGAAGAGGATCTAGAAGAGAGCGTCCAGAACGATGAAGAGCAAGACGTAGAAAATGAAGAGGCGCAGACTGAGGACGTGGACGGTCACGTAGCTGACGCGAAAGACGGTTAGGAAGTTTAGACCGATTTTCCTATACGCTGTATAGCTTATTGAGCTTATTGACTTGTTTTCGACTTGATTTTTATATGTTTAACGTTTCCTCCTTTTCAGACGATGTGGAAATGGCCGAAGTTCCGGCAGAGACGTCAGGAAACACTTCGGCCACAGAGAACGTTACAGAGAATGGCTCGTTAGCCAAGGAAGACAAAGCCGATCTCAAAGAAGCTGGTGACGCCCCGTTTTCTGATGTCACTAATGAGTCGCATGCTGCCCAATGAATTGCATTTATCCGCAGAATAATCTTTCGGTGCAAATTCGGCCATGAGCTGAATTTTCTTTTCTGTAATATAAGAGATCCTTCACTTACATTAATTGTTCGAAACTTCTACTTTTGAATCGTACCTCTATTTTTATTTTGTAACTTCTTTTTTTATGATTTTAACGATACTGGGTACTAGATTAGTTGCGAACGTTAACCTTGCTCGTGAACTGTGTCGCAGTAAGTTTATTTCGAGCAGGAGTGTTTTGCGGGCAAAAATCCAGTAAGTGTTAGCTGTATGATCGGTATGATGAGTTGAGATCTGTGGGCATTTCACATACTTGGGAGTACCAAATTTTGATCTTTCCTCGTAACTTAACTGCCGTCTCACCATCTCATCGTGATAGGTTTTACTTTCTCACATACTTTTACATGCATTGACTTTGTAATTTTTATTTCAATTTTAAAATTAGCCTGTTCACGATCTCTTATTCACGCCCGAGATCGATTGTGATGTTAAAGAAAATTGCATAAATATGGCAGCAACAGAATCAGTTCATTTATTGCTCCCATGCTTAGCTGAATGCTTTCGGGACTATTACCTCAATCTTCCACCGGAAATTCAAGTGCTCCCCTTCGCAGCACACGACTGTGCGTAATCGGATGCTGCGAGCGCCGGCAGGCTGGACGTGTGGGAGAATCCGATCTACTTGATTGGGTGTAGCGTCTGGCCGGTTATCGCAGAAATCACAGGACATACTCTATGTTGATGCAGTCATACCGCATGCAGTGGCTGAGCAAGGTCGTAATCCTGTGAAGGTCGGAGTTATAAAACTTCCATTTTTGTCTACTCTATAGGAAACTTCTAGCTCAGTTGAGAGGACTTTTCTAAGTGAATTTGTAGGTGCGATAGATTCATTTCAAGCTGAGATCATTGCGTAGCTAACATCGCTTTTTTAGCTACAACCAAATAACATAATGAACAAGTAAACGGTCGTATATCGGGTGTGTAAACAGTAGCTGGATTTTACTACGAAATAGTCTTCCCAAGAGTGTTGTGAAAGGCTGGCATGCAATAGCGACGGTAGTGCAGGTATCAGATTATGGGATCCAAATCGCTATTCGTCGATATAGCTCGCTTGACTAGATCTTGGTTGGTTCTCAGGGCCTTCTGTGAAAGTACTCGAACCCAGAATATTTTAAAAGGGCAAAAAACCGACTTAAGCACCTACTCAGTTTGGACGCCATTTTTTTGGTCAGAATACTAAATTCTGAAAGAATGGGCCGTAAAACTTCTTCCGAGATGCGTCGCTAATTTCAGTTTCTTCGTGAGACGCATAAGCTTGTAAAAAGGAAGAAGGAGAAGTAGAAGGGAAGGAATCTTTGCGAATAGAAGTCGGTAGAACTAGGTTGTGCGAAAAGTAACTGTCGAAAACTTCGCATCAGTTAAGTTCTTTCCTGGGGTTTTCTATGAGCTTCCATGGGGTTCCCATGTAAAGAGACCACTTACTTTCATACGCATAACATAACAGGCCATCTTTTCCATGCTTAGTTATCCATATAATGATCGAACTATCTATCCACATTATTATTTTCGAGCTCGGATCCTCCTCTCTGCCCCCACTCCGCCGTCGAACACCATCGAGTCTTGTGCCAAATATTTGGCCTTAAGCTCCCTTCTAAACTGTTCCGGGTACACCTTGTTCCAACGCTTCACAGGCTGAAACAACCAAGGGTCGATGGCAAACCTCAATTGAGGTATCATAAAATCTTCTGGTATATCATTATGTACACAGAGTTATTCTATGTAAGGTTCCGGAAGAAATCTGAGCTGAAGTAACGTTATACTTGCCGCACAACCTGAATGTTTATCGGTTTATATATTCCATGGAAAACAGAACAACAAAAAGAAATTGTAATTTTGTCACAGAAAAATGAAGATCTAAGCTTTGAACCAATTTCTGCCTCTAAAATTGCAAGTTAACACTGAAATACAATCAGTGGTGCTGTGCCAAACTCTGGCACGTTCGGTTTTAACCTCGATCTCCATTGTAGCATTCCTGAGAAGAGATGTCCATCTAATTGTAAGAGGGCATCGAGAAGACAAAAAAACGTTCAATCATCCTTCCCGTGGTTAACGAACGAAATGGACGCTGGCATGCCAAAATCAGTCAATTAATACGCATTTGATCTCGATCGAAGCTATTGTATCTGTCAGCGGCTGCCGAGCTTCTAGATTGCAATACTCTCCAACAATGAACATGTGTTCCTCACAGTCTTTTACGCTTATGTATTTGTCCATGTTACTATACACCAACACTCCTCAAAAAGTTTTACCTACAAACAAAATATATTTATTTTTTTTTNTTTTTTTTTGAAAAAAATGACAATCTACACGTCGTAGAACTGAAGCTGTAAGCGGTCCGATTGAGTCAAGCGTTCCCAATACGTCTCCTTATCGGAAGCAACCAGAAAGTAAGTTGGCAATCGGCTAAACGATGATCAATGGGCGAGGCTTGGGCCTTTCAGTGTGAAATGTCTATGCTATTCCATCTATCCGAGCATCCTATTTGCTTCGACTCTTGACAAGGAAACCCTTATGAGAATCTCTTTCTGATCCCCGTCCATGTATCTTGTTGAGCCCTTTTGATCGAACCCGAATCAATGGCGCATTCCCAGGACCAGGAGTGTTTCTAGATGCACGGGGCACTTTTTTCAGGATTCTCCATGAAGGGCACTTGAACGACATCATATATGGTTCGTGGTAGGCTAACGCACATCTCGGACTAATTCAATTAATGTCAATCGGCCTTTCCCAATTTGGAACATGTTGGAGTGACCTTAATTAGTTGCAAATCTGCCAGGGAGGGCGAGATGTCCTCTGTCGCCGGCTACAATTCGTCTCTCACAAGAATTTGCTGTAGCTCAACACCTTCCGATTGAGTTTTAGTGATGAGAATTCTCCTTCTTCCGCTTCTCAAACATCTTACGTCATTTTAAGGAGAAATCTGTCCTTGTTCAGAAGAAAAATTCATCATTGGCGGCATTTGTAGAGAAAATCTCTGGTCCTCGATAAATGCCCTTCATTTACTGGGAACGGTGGAACCGACTGGATAGACATTACTCTTTGTTGCAGTAAGAGTTAGAGCAACTGTGAACCCATTCTATACTTTCGGCATAACACATATTTGAACTAGGAAGAGGGAGTGGTCCAGAATCTGAGGCCCTCTATTCTTACACCTTTCTCTTGAAAACGTCGCAGCGTCTGAGTATCTAATCCAAGGGAC
Source organism: Haemonchus placei (assembly GCA_900617895.1). Taxonomy (NCBI): domain Eukaryota; kingdom Metazoa; phylum Nematoda; class Chromadorea; order Rhabditida; family Trichostrongylidae; genus Haemonchus; species Haemonchus placei. Next base: position 2,626 of record UZAF01017035.1, on the reverse strand, counting down.
GAAGACGTCAGCTGCCTTCATGGTGGTAGTTGGAATAGCCCTTTTTTCATTGTAAGAGCTTTCAATTGTAAGATAACCCGTGATAAGTCCTCGATGTTCTATGTGAATGTTGTAAATATAGAAACATTCAATACGTTCCCAGTGCATGGCTTACCGAGAAAAAGGAAATCAATTCCACGAAGCAATTTCTGAGGAGCAACTCATCACGACAAATTACGGCCACTCTTCTCTCCGCGCATCGAAGAGAAGTCGGAAGAGGGTGGATTCGATCGATACTTGGTTAGTAAAGCAAAATTACTGCTAATGATCAAGAGCATGGCGTAGATTGGGTCTGTTAAGATGTGCAACATTTGCAGACCGCTATCGGAACTGTACCCGACGTATAGTTCAAGGTTTTAACCTTTGCGCAAGTTCAAACAGCTGCTGTGCAGAAAAGTCATCCAAACGGAATCAAACGTATAAGATCGTTTGGTCTCATGGTATAGGTGAAAAAAGATTTAATGGTGACAATGGGGGGGGGGGGTTGGATTTCGTTTAAAGTTAAAGTTAGTAAAGCTGTAAATAACAAAAAATAGCATTGAGCAAGCGGCTGTGGGGTCCTTTCTTCAAATCAAACTCTATCTTTCCCTACTGAGAGTGTAAAAACCACAGAAAACGAGCTCTTAGAAGCCCTCAACAGTTCATTTCATTAGCTGACCAGTTGTTACGGCTATGAGCTTGACCACTTTATCGAATCCACTTGCTTGGGAGCTCTATCCTACCTATAACGTCATAAATCCATAGCAAAATAGCCCCGGTGTATTAGCGTTGTTCAACACGCTGCTGCAGGGGGAAATCCCAGGAAGGACAATCCCCACATTAATCAACTGCTTTCAGCTCACACGCTGAGTCAAGCAGGGAGAAGAACGTCCACAGTGGGCGGAGCCTTGTCGTCTACGTAACGGTGAAGTGAAGCTCGCTCCCGTACACGGCCCACTTTCTCAAGTGATGCCACCCAGAGCGACCCCGATATTGCCAGATTTTGATAAAGATCTTTCCTAACACCATCACACTTTTTCGTTAACCCTATTTATATGCCAGTAACAAAGTGTCGGCATTGCATACATTGTGCGGTAACTACTCTTTGAGGATTCGATCTCAGATGTGATAATTGGACCCCCCCCCCTCTCTCTTCCCCTTGATCACTAAACCGGCCTAATTGCATCTGCTAAACAGCCTTAATTACACATCACAATCGATCAATTCCGTAATTTGTCTGCCGCGCCATTTGCCCGTAATTACATCGAGAAGGGCGGACGGCCGCCCGCCGGCTCGGCCTGGCCATCGTTAACTTGCAGTCCCCGAAATTGGCCGCTCTTCACTAGTTTCTCAGAGTTTTCACTTAGATTTCCCTTGCATCTAACGTCCTTCATTCTTGCAGAACATACTTAATCTTCACTTTCTCAGGAATCCTCTTACAATCTTCAATTTGAAGAAATCTTTGGGTCCTGTGTTTTGTAACTACAAATCTTGAATGCAAATACTTCTGAGCTTATATCTTATCTATCCACTATCAGTCCAAAATATCAAAGATCAACAATATAGTGCTCCTGCAACGATTGCCTGTTATATCGTATCTTTCGACGACCTGACCTCCTCCTTTATAGAATGCTATCGCCGGTTGTCGTAGTTTTGACTGGTTCAGTGAGCGTTTTAGAAACAATCGTCAGGGTCATTCCCGGTAACAAAACAAACGTAGATCGCCGGGATTAATTCTCTTTTCACTTCAACTGGGAATTTTCATCCTTAATTGGGATGCGTTAATTGGAATCCATTTAGTAAATTAATTGGCGTTTTGTCTTGATAATCGAAAGTTTAGCGTTAGATCGCAACTAGCTGATTAATGGGATCGGCCGCCCATACATTACAACTTGATAGGAAATCATTTATGTTGGAAATGCCCGACTGGGAATCTTTGCTTTTTGTGTACATTAAAGCCAAGTTATCTCCGATTTGCATAAGATAATTCGTGACATTCACTAGGCAATTTTATTTACTGCCATTCGCCTGTAAGTGACTTAACTTCCCAATAAACAGCGCTCATCCTATTAGTTTCGTCATGACGTTCGGGGGTATTCCTGCTAGGAATAGCAGAGATACCTCTATGTAAGTTTTATGGCATATTACATTTTGATTTCAAACTTAGTCATCGATAAATTAGAGCCAATTTCATGAACGGATCTAGTCATTTAGAACGTCCGCGTGATCAATTAAGTGGGAAGATCCTGCTTTCACAACCTGTTGCTGTGTTTTTGAACTCGCACATGTACGCACGCGACTCATTAGACGGTTTTTTCTAACTGGGACACGTGATGACCACGAAAAGTGCTTGCCTTTTACGAAGAATTGTCTTCCCTTGGTTCATATACTCTTTTAGATACCAAAACTCGTGCTGAATCCAGTACGGGAACTCCGTTCCCACGGTAGTTCTATTACAGCGCAGTCCCTCAGCTACTCCAGTAATCCGCCCTGGTCCTGACCCATAGTCACTTTCGATGTGTCATATATATGACGGGTGCAGGATTTGTGTATTCAAGAATGTTATGCCGTAGAGAAATATGTGTGTGTGGGGGGGGGGGGGGGGGGT
>UZAF01017034.1:42742-55169 GCA_900617895.1 Haemonchus placei | reverse complement strand
TTTTCGAAATCTCGACAAATTATTCCAATCAGCTTGCTCAAGCCCCCCCCCCCCTCTCACTGCTCGGGGCATCGGAGCAATGCTCATTATTCTCCAACTCCAACGATCGCCCCCTTTCGCATTCAGCATTTTTCAAGAGCTTTGTTTGGACCCCCCGAAAAGTTGTGACGACGTCAGGCAGACTGGAACGCATGCATAGTGAATGCAATCGAAGAAGAAAAATGAAACGACACATCAACAACGGCACGGAACTTGCTTGCCATGTCGCAACGACGAAATCCCTGAAGAACCTCAGCGAATCCCAGGAACCGGATCACTTTTGCCCAGAAAACTTTATTCCGGGAAAAATTCGAGACCATTACGATCAGACTTGAATCACGACCGAATAGCCCATGATCTGCTCCTCAGAATCATTTGAGGATTATTTGTCAGTAAGGTTGAGACTAGGAGACTAGCAATCAGAGAAAGAGAAAGAATTCTCTCTCAATTCTTTCTCTTTCAGAATTCTAGGAAATTTTCCCCCTCATGAATATAATGGAACAGGAATCCTGAGGCATATGGGGATGAGAGCTGGCAGTTTTAGGATCGCCCAAATCAGCAGGTAATGGTATGAGACAATAGGGATTCCATTTGCACTATGGCTCTTCTAAAAGATGAGAGAGCATTTTTCCCTTCGAACCACTAGCATTGTGATTTCTATTCCGCGAAGTCGTTGATGGCAGATGTTGGTAAAGTAGAATTCAACAAAAACTTGTAATCTACCGTTATCTAGAAGGAAAAAGCTTTTCTCATGGCATTAGAAATTCCTTTCCCTCATGAATATAATGGAACAGAAATCCTGGGACATCTGGGAATGAGAAATGGTAGGTGAGTTGGCAGAATCGGTGGTTGGGAAGAGGTACTCTTTTTCCAAAACCATATGCATGGTCCGATAACTACTTCGTTACTGCCGTTCCCTTTGAAGTAAGCTACGCTTCTAGCCCTCAAATGGCACCCTACCTTTATACAGCGGAACTACCCAAAAGGATTACTGGAGATATCAGTACCCGAGTAACGATATCATAGCTTAGAGAAAAGGGAGGAGGTGGGGGACGATCTGGTAAAGAAAACCAAACGAAACTCTCGAAATATCGGAACTTGTCATTTTAAGTGAATGATAGTTTACCGGACTCATCTGTTCCCAGCACAGCATGACCCTATGAGGCCCCTCGATTCACGCGTTAGGCCAAACGCGTGAATCGAGGGGTCCCATAAGGGCATACTGCTGCTTTGAATCATTATTGCCGCGTTCACTTCTGAACTTTCCTTAATTCTGTACCCATATAATAAGATGTCGTAGGAACATGCCAACGAGGACCGCTATCACATTCGTGGCTGGAGATTCAATCGCTGAACTATGCTTCCTCCAAAGCAATTAAACCCGTTCCAACCCTCCGGAGTCGATAAATGGTGCCGGGCACATCAAGAACGATTAAACATCGATATATGAAAAGCAATTTGAATATATGCGACGCCCGTGGGCCTAATCCGGGAACAGGATTGATCGCTATATCATCGGGAACCTTCATCCTTTTTTTATTTTTCGTGCAGCTACTGACGCCTGCAACGGCCCTCTACGCCATTCAGGAACTGCAACTAAAGTCTGGAAAGTCCTATAAGCGAAGGAAGGAAGGTGGTGTAGTAATAAGAATCGTACCCAACCACGAGCATGGTCACTGGTTCAAATCCCTCGATCGATACCCCGTCCAAGCTAACTAGGTCTTCCACCCCTGGTTTGGGTAATTGGTAACAGACTTGCCTGAGAGGATAAAAGTCCTGGCTTGTACATCGGCTGGCCACCGCAACTCATTGTATAGAGCACATTAGCACTCAAGCGCTCTTACGATCCCGAATGGAAGTCGAGTGCTATGGCGTATCCGAGAAAGGGGTTGATTACCGTCAGAAGCCTTAGTTCTTATTTATATTTAAAAGTGGACTTTTTCAAATAAACAAACTAATTATCTCGTGAAAAAGATGGCAGAATAGGATAGTATCGTCCCAGTCTCAGACTGTGAAGAAAACAAGAGGGAAAAAGTGATTAGTCACCCATTCCATTAGGTTCCCTATTCTGTGACTCTGCAAACATGTGGGATATACACATTCCTCCGAGGATTATGGACTCGTCACCCGGAACTTTCCCATAACAACCTATTATCTTTACTGACGTGGTAGTTCGACACAACATTTTCTCCCACATTTACGTCACCACCGAAGCCATAGGGAGAGATTAGTCCAGAGATATTGGATTAACGGCAGGAGCTCCCTTGGAAGCCCTAGGTGGGACTTTTGACGCTACTTCACACCCTCAATTGATTGTTCCCTTCCCTTGAATGAACAACACCCGAATACGCAAAACAGCTAGACCTCAAAAGCGACATTTCCACATCCCGTCACCAGAAGGTAGGGCCACAATGCGCTCAAGGAACACCCATACCAAACATCCTGGCATTTGGATTTTCGTTTGAACAAGCCTTGTCTTATGTACCACTCGAAAGCAGTCAAATCCAAGTAAATAAGCATGGGCAATATTAATATGGAAAAAGAATAAATTTCTTAGGCATTGGTCAATCACGTCTGAGGGATGCGCCCCCGGATCAGTGTTTTTATCCTCCCAGACGAATCTGATCAACCACGCAGGGAAGGAAGGCTCGGTTGGTCCATGGGGATATCAATCCGGGGTTCAAATCAGTGACCATGCGTGTGTGACAGTATCTCACTTGCCACTACACTATCTCTACAGTGGGCCCTTACCTATAGATGGCCAGGAAGCAAACAACCAGATAGATGAACAACCCTATTTAGATTTTAATCCCGCTCAGAAGGTCCATTTCCAGCCTCATTCAAAAATTGTATCGCCAGTTATAAGGTTCGCTTCAATTATCCTTCACAAAAACTTAAAAGCCAAAGATGAAGGGATCGACGTCTGAATTTCCTGCTGGGGATGGAATCGCATTCCCTTCGGAATAGCCCAAGTACTCTAATGAGAACATTGGTCAGCTCCATGATTCGGCGGTGATATGGCGAAGAGAGTGGCAATCGTCAGCTGAGCAGTCATAGCTTGAACATCCGGTCACACCATGTTCAGAACTAATTTTGGACAAGCCCACAGAACCCCTATGACATGCAAACTTCCAGCTTGACAGACTTCTTTTCAAAACGTGGACCATAGCCTCTCAAGGTCTTATTGGAATATTTATTATTGGAGTCACAGCTACAAAAGAACTGGTATAACGCTTTGTTCATACTTGACGTTGACGCTAGCGATCACTAGAGCGAGCATTCGGGTAAAGGTGCGATGGATAAGATGCTTCTGCTAAGCCCCTACACCGGATGCAGATCAGAGGCAGAGCTCGAAACTGCCTCAAGTAGCTCCATCCGCAACTGCTCATCTTTTGTGGATAATGCCCTGAAGAGGCATAAAAGCCGAATCGCTCAGCGATCCATCACCCCAATTTTCTGAGCCATCGCCATGAACGCCAGGTGTTTTTTAGACGTTAGGCTTGAACGACTGGCATAAATGTAATGCACCATCGAGGGAGTGCATTAAGGGAACAATTTACGTTTCTTACGTCAGTGAGCCTATTTTAGCAACTTTCTGGATATGCCCTGCTATTGGGTATGTCGAGGAACAGGGCGGAAAAGGAACTTCGGGGTGTCGGCAAACCCCCACAGGGAATTCAGCGGTTTCAGTTTCGAGACTAATGCATGTTCTTATGTGGCAGCGTGTCTGCAGGCTTGAATCGAGAGAATTGGACGATGCCAAAAAGTTTGTTCTCCTACCAGAACGAAATCACTTTTGTGATTTGTAAAACTTGAATGGTTGAGGGAGGAGGGGTAAATAAATNCAGCGGTTTCAGTTTCGAGACTAATGCATGTTCTTATGTGGCAGCGTGTCTGCAGGCTTGAATCGAGAGAATTGGACGATGCCAAAAGGTTTGTTCTTCTACCAGAACAAAATCACTTTTGTGATTTGTGAAAATTGAATGGTTAAGGGAGGAGGGGTAAATAAATGAGAGGTCTAGTGGCAATTGACGCAATAGAACGAGCTTCGAATCAATCTCCATCTGAATCTCAGGTCAACTGAACCTTCCAGGCATCTGCCATCATGACCATGGAAAAAAGTGGATTCTCGTACACATTTCCTGTAAAACCGGCACCATGAAACCAAGGGGGAAATTATTGGCTGAGGTGGTCTTCGAAAAGTAAATCGTTTCTACTCAGTGGGGCTTCAGACCACAGCGCCACCTCCACCAAAGCCTAGGAGAAGCTGTTTTACAAAACCTTCTAAAGCGTTTCGAAGTTGAACACTGGTGGGGAAAGAAAACGATGAAAGTTCAACGAAAAGAGCTGTGGACCACGACTCGGAAGAGTTTTTGTGCAAACATTCGTGATGGATGTAGAAAGGAAAGATTTGTTGCCAAGGTGATAATCGCCAAACTTTGGTTTTTGGGCAATCAGCGCTTTTCTTTTCAAAAAGTAATCGATTCTAAAAGAATTAATTTGTAAATGTATTATCAGGTGGATTAGCTAGGGATTGTTACATGAAAAGGAAAGTTTCCACTGCCTCTAGGTAGATCGAGTCGGGATCAACGGGGAACTGATGGGATTCGGAAATACTCCGGGGCAATACAGAGAAAAGCGCGGACAACCTGGGCCACCCACTTTCCTGGAATGCCGTCGATAACTTTCATGCCACATCACGCTTGGTATCGTTGCGAATCGCTGAATATAACTTGTTACAACCTTTAACAAATATTCATATATTACAACGACCCATTGGATGGAGAAGGAAGAACCTCTGGAATGACAGGTATCCTTTCAAAACTGGTTAACAAAAGGGTCACATGTGGGTAATTCTCGGTTACGACAAGAAATCCACAATCAAAACCTACCTAAAGTATGTAATATAATCATAATATCGTCAGATTTTTTTTTCAGCCCTTCTACTCAGCCCGTATGAAATCCATATTGCCAGTTTAAAGGAATACAGCCGTCCCTGATGATATGAAACTCAACTATTACTGGATTCAAAAGGGTTTTAAGAAAGGCTCCAGACCTAGGTGAGACCATGAAAGACGGCAATTTGTGTTACGTTAATGAGCTGTGCATGTGGAATGAGGTCTTTACAAGCCTTGGACATTTTTGCAATTGCTGAGATGTAGAATTTCAAGGTTCTCATTCTTGTTGGTACTCTAAATTCAGCCAAACATTGAGTCCAACAATGAATTCCAGAAAGAAATATGGTAAGCCAGGTAGTTCTAGAGGGTCACCTACAACCCTTCAACTTCCCTACTTGGCCGAGGTACTGCTCGGAAGGAATATTGAAGCTTTGGGTGGTCTGAACGTCATAGAGTTCATGAATATGTAAGTAACCACCTCAACACTTTACGCTATGTACTTATGCGAAAAGACCTAATACGCTGGAAGAATTGTTCATCGGCAAACACCGCCTCATCTGCAGGTGTTCACATAGAGTAAAGGGATTGGTAGGTGAAGTTCTTAAAAGTACTTGAAGAGTGAAGGGGCGAAACGGTCTTCAGGATAACAGTTTGGTCCCTCTCTCTATAAAAATTCATCATCACCCAACCAGGCCTCGGCATGACGTGATGGTGACCCATTGGTGCCACAAAAACTTCGACTCTCCCTCTAGGAAGACGTCATTCTTTTCGAAACTGACATCAAAGGAGCCCGGACATTACTTATTCTTCAGTATGACAAAAAAAAAAGAAAATGCAACAGAAAAATGCAACATTGCAGCCCCTTAAAGATCAACAAATCTCGCTTCTTCATCCGAGACCGAACCTTAGAAGCTTGCCGTAAATTGGATACGACCGGGGAGAAAAGTAGCTGCCGAATTTCAAGAATCCCTGATGGCACGACATTGAAATATCCGGGAATCAGAATAGTGATGAATTAAGTAGACTTAGAATGAGATGGAACAAGATTTGAATCAGACTCAGAACTAAATAATGGGAGTGTTTCTAGGGCCGCTCTGGCTCGGGTTCTAGGGTCAACGGCGCCATTTACCGCTGCTCTCCTGTTTTTGATTATATGGTAATACTGTAAAAGTAAAAAAATAGACTATATTTTCTCATAGCGTCCATCTCATAACAGTATAGGCCCGAGAGTAACATAACAAAACTCAATACGGCTATGTGCGGCAAGCATAAATAACGTAATTGTGGCAAACTCGACACAATCAGCTTATTGAGGAGTGGTCCAACTAAAGGAGCCTACGGATTGCCTTGGATTTGCTCCATGTGACATTTAAAGAGAATAGAACATGAGTCATCAAGTACTGGTGCGGTTACATCTGTGGAAACGAAGACTAGTCGTATAGGGATTCCTACGGAAGTATCCGTTACAGTAATCGAATCCCAAAGCTTCTAGGAAATTGGAAGTGGATGGAACCCCATGGTCACCGGATCAGGCAGCTCAAGGAATTATAAAATTAATAACGGGATGAGAAGAAACTTCGAAAAATCCTGATCCTGCTACAAAAAAAAAATAAAAATAAAAATGAAGTTGATAAAATTAATAACGGGATGAGAAGAAACTTCGAAAAATCCTGATCCTGCTACAAAAAAAAAATAAAAATAAAAATGAAGTTGAATTAGAAGGTTCTAAAAGGGTACCTTAGCGATGATACAGTAGGTAATGTAGGTAATGCCCAAAAGGGAAAACCCCAGGTCAGAGGAGGATAACTCCGTTACGGGACGAAAACAAAGCTGAATAAAAAACTGAGAGGCAACTCTACACGGTGGAAAATTCTTCCGCAGAATACGACTGGTAGAATTAAAAATTCACGGAATTTGGAAATGAAAGTAGAAAATTCATCAGTCCTAGAGGAAAGCATGGACCTCGATCGATAGGGCCCACTAAAACGCGACAGCTAAAAAGCATGACATCAATAGCCGGGAATAGCTTTCGAAATGAGGGTAGGGCGGAAGGTTTCACATCGTAATGAACTGGACACCCTGTGGGGATCCACTGCGGAATACGAAATACCCATTCGGGAGTTTTTCATGGGCATTACTTCGCTAAGGACATTACAACCGTAAAGTTTAAAAAATTGGTTCGCTTTGAGCCGTAGAGTTCTGAGAGTAGCGAGAAATGAGGAACATTTCTGTTGGGGGAGAAATATGTTCCCAACAGTGTCGAAGTGGGACCAGTCTAGATTTCCAAAGCCGACAAGCCCATCAGCGGAGTGACGAGGAGCACAGCGCGCCGGAGGCCGCGGCACCGCATCGATCTTTCTCAAATCCAATAATAATACGCAGCTAACATTCCCCCTACGCCCACGGGGTCCCATGGTGTCTGTTTTGGAAAATATCTGGCTCGTATGGGGAAAGTCTGGACCAGTGGAACACGATCGTGGTTGGACCTATGAAACAGGAACCTTCACTTTGGAGCTTCTAGGTAAGCTTGGACGGGTTGTTGTAGATCAATGCAGCCCGCCTTTACTTTATGAGGCAGTCAGGAACGTAAGGACAGGTGATACACTTCTGTGTACCTCCCAGTAAGCTCCATGACCTCATACTTGCCCAAGTGCATGGAAGAAATCTGGTACTAGTGCCAATGAAATGCCTTCAATAGGGAACCTAGGGAACTTTTCCTTGCGTGACCATGAGTTCCCTCCAGGGGAATGCTAGCAGGTACTAGTGCACTCCACCTGCACTTTTTTCAGCTGAAGGATGAGAGAGGCCTGAAGCTCTTCCAAGGGCAATGGAGCTCCACTTGGCCCGACAGCAACCTTCTCGAACTCTGTTCGAATTTTGAAAACGACAGGCGGATATGTTTAGCCTGTACAATTCGTACAAGGCCTCCTTGGTCCCAAAAGAAAGCCACCGATTCCTCCCCACAGGTGTCGCCTACTAGTTTCCCTTGTCGATGTCGCCTTACACACTGTCCACTGGGAGACCTTCTCATGTTTTATGCCTTCATTTAACTTTCATAGCGTAGAAAGTCGAACTTTTTATTGGAATTGAAACGAGATAGGCAGATGAAGGGCCACATTACGAAATGGAGAGGAGATAAAAATAGAAGGCTGCTAGCAGTCCAGTCCGAATGAGGAAGTCATATCGCCAGTTTCTCGTCTCATCCATATTCGATGAAAGAAATGAGCCTCGAGCAAGAAACTATGAATATTGGACTATATTCAATGTGTGGCTGCATAAAGCGGATATATGAATATATCCACATTGAATTTTGAATAAAATTCCGAATGGTCACATGGAGGGAGGAAAATTCTAGAAAGAAGGAAAGGAAAAAGGGGAAAATTTGAGAATGAACACGAACAGCTGTATTTGAGCTTATGCAATTCTTAAAAATGATGGCTCATGTCCCCAAACAGAGCCACCTTTCTAGGGAGTACTGATGCGTTGAGTTAGAATCTTTTGAAAAATCGATGTGTTCAGGTGGTAATCTCTTTAGTTGGGAGATTAGCACCTGGACACTGCTTGTTGAATCACTACGTGGGAGTTGGACCTGTTGGCGGACCGATTTTCTGGACAGCTCAACACGTTTTTGTAAATATATTGATTAATAATGCAAATTGAATTCAACGATTGTACCCATAAAGGGAGGTTGGACAATGAAAGTGCGGGAGAGGAAAAGGCGTTCGGGCTAGATTATCAGGCAACTGTTACGCTTCAGCTTCTACTCACTACCTGCCCTTATCGAGGGAATTTAATTATTTTTCGGTAAACAAGATGCCCTCAATATCGGAAACCCATTAAAAACCAATTTATCTATGTGTTTGTCACGAATCTTGCCGAGCGTAGAGATATACATAGAAATGGCTGAGCGAAGGCCTCAAAATGGGGAGGAATGACCCAACCGCCAAAACTAGCCAGTTCAAAGATAAAAATCTATTTCGTAAGGTCTCAGTACGAGTAAGGAAGCTAGCGTTCCCCTCGGGAACGTTACTGTCTTACAGGATCTGGTATGGCAGGTTTTCCAGTATAGAATGCACACTCCTCCTATCCTTCAGCCTTGCTCCCTATCTACAGGAACGGTGACTGTTCCAACCGTGGCCATATAGAAATATAATCGTTGTGGTTAATTGCATTCCCACCGAATTAGTGGCATCCCGGATCACATTATAGGGTCCTTTAAAAGCCTTGGGATAGCAGACAGGGAAAAAGAAAAAGGGCGAGGCCTGGAAGCGGACCGCAGTTTGAGGCAGCTATGGACGAGTTTTCCGGTGAAACTCAACCTCGCTTTTTTTTCTTGTCGAACCTATGTGATAGCAGGACCAGCACTGCCCAAATAACTAATCCAGTAGCCCTGTGCTTTCTAACGCTGAAGGTTTTGAACTAGTCTCGTTGTTGCGTCGGAAGGTATACGTCATTCCTGGACCTCAAGGGAAAATTGATCCGCTAGCTTAGGGGCGCTGAAGTGACTGCAATGGATTTGCTTCATATTTAATTCATGTGAGGAATAAAATATAAGGGTACTTGCGCTTACTGCCTCCGCTTCGTTCTGAAATATGACCATGCCAGTTTTTGATAATGTAGAGAACAACTCTGCATGTTCCGCTAGCACTTGTGGCAAAGTGGTTACAGTAGTCGCCTGTGAAGGGAAATCAGTTCAGGGCCCGGATGTGAAAGCAAAACGATACTAGGCTGACACAAAAACGGAGGAAAATCATCAGTGAAGTATAAATGAATAAATGATTGCTGTGGCGGCTTCCGATCTTACTTTGTATATGGGATTGGCACTATTAGGGACTACCCTGGGTAATATCTAGATATGAAGAAATTTGTGTGTCCACGGTGTAGAGGACCACTTGACGGTAACAGAGAGTGCCTTTTATACGATACCACTTCCTCACACACCTTCTCCTTCGATAGCTGGAATGCTGCTTTCACAACCCCATTCCTGCAAAGTCTGAGTTCCAGGCTCATCTGAAAACCCTGACAAGGACTTAGATAGCTCATATAGGAAAGAAGCACGTTCGGGGTACACTGTGCTTATCAACCGCTCTGGTTGGCACGGATTTCATTCAAATTTAGAAGTTTCTTCAGAAAAAAGTTTTTACTACTTAGCTAAGTCATTTGGCACTCACTGTCGAGTACTTGAAGGCAATGCATTTGCTTGAAAACACTGTGACTAACAAAGGCAATCTAGATCTGTTTAGAAGGTGCTGCCGGAGAAGTACCATTAAGAAGAAGGAGAAACATGCACCACCCACTCGTAGGCATAAGCATGCTTCTAAGTGAGCGAGAGCTGTGATTTTGAAGTAACTTCTTACATGGAGCACGTTGGAAGCTTGGCGGCCCAGGCGAACTGCAAATATCGGGAATGATGACGATAGGACTTCCGGGCAACGCTGGACAGAGAAGCTAAATTTAGAACCTAAAGCTTTTATTCGGGATTGGGCTAAATCAGTGCCGCTGTTTTTGTGACGTTTGAGGCTCAGCGGATGCTCCCGAGCGCTGGTCCCATAGGAGATTCCCAGTCTTGGAATTGGCTATGGGATTCAAACTAAAACGATATTTGTCATGCCAAGAATGCTATGAAGAGGGCGCAGATCGTTTTTTGACAAGGGGCGCGCTATCACCTCTGCACGTTAGCTGTTTCAATCCCGGCTCGACATACGCCTAGACCAACTAGGCATTCCGACCTTTCGGGATCGGTTGATCATTCCCAAAACCATTTGAGTGAAAAAGCATTGACTTGTACGCCTGGACACCGTAATTCAGTGCAAAGCCTAATTATTCAAAATCGCCTGCCGTCAGAAACTTCTACACAGAATCGTAGGGGCGCAGTCCAACGCCACTGCGATTCTGCTCGGAAGTTGGATGCGTGGCAAATCCTAAAAGCGTAATTATTTAAGTCAAACAACTTCGCATACTCAATACACTATATAAGTAAGGTATACAAACTGCGATCCTCTTGCCTAAATCAGCTTCCTTCTTGAAGTCCTCATCACGTTTTTCAGTTCGTTGATTTGAATTTTCCGATTGCTTATATTTCCTATTATGCTGTGAAATTACTTTGCTTATAAAGTGTTTTAAAAAGTACCTGGCTAATGAAGTTGTCAGAATCAGCGAAGATTTCACGGCAGTCCTCAGTCCTATTTCATTTACTCAAACGGCAATGGCAAAATGAAATAGGGGGATCGGGAAAGGGGGTAAGAAGGGATCGGGAATGAGAGCAAGAAGAGATCGGGATAAATTTGGGTTTTTGAGGACTAACCCGCTCGATTTGTAATGTATACTCCTACAAATTGTTCTTCACAGAGTACCTAAAATCAATCCTAAATATTCTAACCACTTTCATTCCTCGAAATCGGACTCAAATTATTTTTTCGGGGGGAGGGGGTACTCCTGTTGTTTGTATAGGATCGATGGAGGGCAATGAAGCATATTTAATTTGAAAAATTGCCCTATAAGCATAGCAAATATTTACAAAAATCGCATGCCACACAGCGGAATCGACAAGCGATTGACTTTGACCAGATACACATAAAAAACAAGGGAATGTCGGGCATTTTATCATATATGAATTGCTCACTTGTGATGGTGGCTGGTCTCACAGCGAAGTTTGCAGTTCGCCCGAGTCCAGGAATTCTATTTAAAAAAGTATCTTGAAAAAGTGCGCATTTTGAAGATAGGGAGAGGAACTGGGCGTGGCTTCATGTTGAATTATGTAGACCGTGTTTGAAATGATAGGTAACGGTATGCTATTCGGGAACGCCTATAATCACTATTACTTGTTCCCAAAGCCATCAGCTCTATGTTTACCTTCCATTCAACGAGCATTCACAAAGCTGCTCGCCTTTTTCCAATCCATTGCAAAGAGAAGTGGACGGCTCGATCGGAAAAAATGGGTTATCTTCACCAAATCTCAACTGAGAACAGTCACGTTCAACCCGTCATTATTGTTGAGAGTTGCTAGATTCTAAGTAAAAAACCTTGCAGGCCAAGGCTACACCTCTTTGTTTTTGAATATTCCACTTTTTTTTGGAGTCCTACACAAACTGCTATCAATCCACTAAGTTACCTAGAGAATAGTAGCGTTACTGCTTAGTTATCTGTTTAGCGGAAAAGTCGATTCAGTTAGGAGACCTGCTCTTATCGTTTAGACATTATCTAACTTGGACCATTACCATTACCACCACCTTGATGTCCCATGACTCCGACTTTACGGCTATTATAGTAAAGGATAAGGATAAAATAGGATAAACGGAATACTGATGATACTTAGAATTTTTGGCGTCAATCAATCCCATCTGAGGGATGCGCCGCCGCACTAAACTTCCATTCAAAACCGTGGTGGCGTAATCAGTGCGTATGTGGTCTCTACAATGACTTGCGGTGGCCAGCCGATGTACAAGTCAGTGCTTCTATCCTCCCAGACAAGTCTGGTACCAATTTACCGA
>UZAF01017034.1:0-42735 GCA_900617895.1 Haemonchus placei | reverse complement strand
GGCGGGCATCGATCAGGGATTCGAGCCCCTGACCGTGCGTATGATATAGTGCGCCACTTGCCACTACACCACTTCCGCCCCTATAATACCTCCTATTTATAATATTCGAAAGAAATGTCACTGGAATGAAAACAAGAAAAAGGAAACAGTCGATGGATGAAGTAGAGACAACCCAGCTATGAGAGTTGTGATAGGCTATAATAGGTCGTTTAAGGCTCGATAGGCGAGATTTCTATGCTGGCAACAGATGGTAACAAAAAAGGGTCATTCATCTTGGAATGGTTCCCACGTGTAGTCCAAAAACTTGGGAATATAACCATCAGACAGACGGCAGGAATTTATGGCTCGAAAGGGACTCTGGTGCTTTTTTGGGAGCACCATCATTTCATCATAGACTTGTTCGGAAGGAAGGGAAAGAAAATGCTGCTTAGTTTATAGCGTCCGATCCACAACCTCTTGACCCTCGCTATTATTATTTTTATTTACCATTATTACCATTTTCCACTATTATTTCCACTATCATTATCAAAATTATGATTACTATGATGATTATTAAAAGTGAAGTAAAGGGGGAAGTAAGGGTCTTTGACATCAATCAACCCCGTTCAAGTTATGGGTCCCCTCATTTGACATCCATTCAGAACCGTAATGGTGTATTGAGTGCATATGTGGCCTATACAATGAATTGCGATGGCTTTACCCACCCAGGCCCCTGAGGGTTGGAAGGTCAGTTGCTGAAGCCGGTGTTCACCCAGAATCAATCACTGGACCGTGCTTGTGTGATGATGGGCCACTTCCCTCTACACCATCTCCGTCCGATTACCGGAATTGTAACGGCTATTGCTGTTATCGTTACTACTATTATCCTTGCTATTATTACTACTCTTATTACTATTATTATTATTATTACTGTAACATTATTATCATGGGTGGAGGTGGTGTAGTGGCACGTGGCGCGCTTCACACTGGTCATGGGTTCAAATCGGGATATCCGCCTAGGCCAACCGAGAAAAATCGGACCTTCCTTCCCCCAGGGTCGGCTAATTGGTACCACACCCGTCTGGGATTATAAAAGCCCTTTCTTGTACATCGGCTAGCAGCGGCAGATTACTGTATAGGTCACATACGCATTCAATCCGCCATTACGATTCTGAATGGATGCCGAATGCGGGGCGCATTCATCGGATGGGATTGATTCAAGACTTACATCTTTTACCGTTAGACTTCTATAAAGGGCTATGGCATATGCCTGGAACAATAGCGGCATCTTCAGCGATCTCCTAAAATGTTTTAGAGAAGGTTTGAAATTTGCTGAAAGTGGTCTCGCCGCATTTTGTAGACGTTTCAAAAGTACCGAAAACGGTTACAAGGGTGCTGTTCCTAGAACTAATCAATAGAACAGCCTATAACTACTTTGTCAAGAACACTGGCCATCCTTCCTCTGGTTCATTAGCTGAAATCGTGTTTGCATCAGCCATCAGCCTGGTTTTATGTTCGTCGGTGCATGTATCCGGAAGATGATTTGTAGTGTCGTCACGTATTCCATGAAAAGACCGAGAGCATGAGGCCTAATTGAATCACATTCCTTCCTTCGATAAACTCTATTACTTTACCCAGGGAACCAGAACCGACAACGTTAAATTCGAGACACATAAGGAGTCTAACACAAAAATTTCAACGAGTTCCCAGCTAATGTGGAAGAGGATTATGATAGATTTACTGGTTTCGCGTAGGTTTATCCCTCCAGATGTCCTAACCGTGTAACTAGTATTACGATCGACATACACCCGCATATTTATTTGATTGGTTCTTCCAATTGATTTTTTATAAATTTTAAAAGCTCACGTCGAAATAAATCTTGAAGTCTTTCGGCATTATTCAATCCCGTCTTAGCGGTGTACCTCTGCATTCGCCTTCCATTTAGGTTTTGAGGTTTTTTTTCGTTTTTTTATAGAGACGTTTCGGCGGCGTATTTGGCCTATACTTGGGTTGCGATATCCAGCTAATGTACAAGTCAGTGCTTCAATCCTCTCAGACAAGTCTGGTACCAGTTAACCGCCCCAAAAGATCTAGTAGTTAGCCTAGGCGGATATAGATCCGGTATTTGAAGCCATTTGAACCTGTGACATTGCATTTGCAAAAGTGAGTCACTTGCGACTACACCACCTCCGCCACACTCACGTCACTTGACTATAATACCAATCAGCTTCTACTTATTTCCATTATAAGTAATTATTGTCAAGAGAATGTCTCCCCAGTGTAGCACTCACGAGGAGCGAATGCTCGCCGATTTTGGCAGCAGTTATGAACAACTAACTTCAACGAAAACAATACTTCTGAGAGCGGACTTGATTCTGATGCTCTTTCCCATCAAGCAGATCGTTTATAGCTGGTCCCGGCGGCTGAATGTGGCTAAGCTAAGATCTAACTCCATGGCTGAGTACAGCAAAACGAGTCACATGAGACGTTCAGGATATTTAGGGGAGTAGTTAAGTAGGCAAAGTGAATCTGACCGCCAGCCATCTTGCCAATTCTGCAATCTTTCCGTCTTCACCAGCTTCCTACATTTTCGGACCGTGTCGAGGGAGCATGAGCAGCGCTTAGGAGAAGGCATTGATAGGAGCTTTCGATGAACGAAAATGCAGAAGAGCGTTAGAAAAGTTCGAGCTCGTAAACGAGCGAAGATTAGGGACCGCGCATGCCAAGGAATCAAAGACCGTTTGGCGCATGGCATGCAATTGTGTGCGAGCCATTGGACCGGAGGGGCTGCCAAGTTGATCTCTCGGGACGACAAGTGAACGCCGAGGCAGCTTCCATCCTGATGGTCAGTCTTCTTCATAGAAGCTTTAAAAGGATTGATGTGCTATGTATTTTTCTATACAGAGAGATCCATCGGACTATGTTTCATTGGAGGAACGATTCTGGAGTTACCGGTCATCACTAACGAGTCGTCGGAATACTGATGATACATGAATATCCTCAACGATAGAAACTACTCGGGATGAAGTAAAGCACTTCTAGTGCATGTATGCGTTTCTACTCAGTGGTTTGGGATCCCATCAGAAATATTATCATTTTCGATATCAGCCCAGATCAAAATTCAAACTTTGTTGAAGAGCCTTGACTATCGAGGAAGCCTGCTGAGTGGCTTGGGGAGTAGGGGTGTGGTGCAGTAGGAACGAAATTGTCGCGTCGCGGTGAGAGGGAAGTCGCGCGCGAAGGAATGTAGCAGGATGCAGCAGCGAGTAAGAAATACAGGAACAGATGAACTAACAGTAGAGTCATGCCAAAAGTAATGATTGCATAGCGACTAAGCTGTGTGATGAGTACTAGGACAGTTATAATGAGGCGAATGGTCCGCGACAGCCGCGTGCGGCGGATCGATTACACAAAACCAATCCTACTGCCCGTCTCTCGGGGGGCAGGCTTCCAAGGGTGATATCATATTGTGGAATGTGCTGGAAACAAGTATCATGGAGGGCGTTTGATAGAAGTAGAAGCAAGGGTGCCATAATCTTTTTCGCAGTAGGCTCTAACTGGTAGCTTGTCCAAGCACCAATTCCGTCGGCATATCCCAAGTTGCTATCCTCTAGAACAGTGTAAGTGGGTCCAAATTTCTTTTGGCACTAGTCCTACCTGCTATTCAGCGTGTTACCAATAGCTCGCCACGCTTTTGAGACCTAATCTTTCGTTTCCTCCTTTCATAGCATTCTTCCCGCCAGTGGATCACTGTTCAGCGTTAATGTACCCATTCCTAAACTCAACAATCATACACCATGTCATCGCGTATTAAGCTTTTAAGGAACTCATGAATACATTGTTGCTAACATGATGCTCGAAAACAAAGCAGGTCAGTATATCCCTGCATGGAATACCTGGTTGTCATGGGCAAGAGGAATGCCTAATCTGCTTTCTGCTCATTTGGCTTCATCACTACTTAGGCTAGCGTTTTACTCGCTGAATGTCAAATCCCCATACATAAAAATACTGGTGATGCAATTTTTTCTAATCACAGATCCGTAAACTTGATTAGTAATGTGTAGCTAGTTATTGATTGATATTTTTCATTATATCTAGGCTTTTCTTATAACATTGGACGCTTGAATGACCTATGAAGTACGAGTTTCTGTAGTATTCTTCAGAGACATGAACTTGATACTTTTCTCTCATTCGCCCAATTTCTACAGGACAGAAGTTTCCACAAAGCTTTCTACGAACTCCAACAACACTCCTGATGGCCCGTCGTCGATGGAGATGCCGGTGAGAGTGTCGCTAGTGAAGAAGATAGCATCGATAGTTCTGATAATTTGTAGGTTTTCAAGAAATATCTTTGCACAAGCATCCATCAGAAAGTATGCCGAGCAACGATATTCTTCTTGCTCATCGGTTCCTACTATTTTACTAGATTTTTAGTTTTTCATAGTCTCAGATATCTTCAAATTCCTTTGTCTGAATTACATTTTTAGATTGCTTCCTTCTGCTTGAACTCATGATTTCACCGGCATCAATGAAGCCAAGCACCCTGAAAGGGCCTGTCGTTCATGAGATGAGCTTTGCTAACTTCTCTCTCGATTACAAGTACATTCTATTGCCTGATCTCTCCTTATGCGATGGCTCCCGGAACCAGTAAGTTTTTAGGTTACTCCTGAATATGATAAGAAACCAGATATAGTCTGAAAAGGAAGAACTCTAGGGTTCTAGGAGTCGGAGAAAAACATTTGGTAGAGCTTTTTCGAGTCCACCCTCGAAGGAGATCTTTGGTTGGGTTGGCAGAGGGGCTCTTTTTCCAAATTCCCGAATGACTGCTCCTATAACTAAAAATAGCTGTACATGACTCTGTAAGCCGACTTTTAACCAGGCTTTTTCAGTACTCCGCTGTTAGTTGCTACTGTGCTATCTACCATAGAACGATCTGAGATGCGACAAGCTATTCGAGAAACCTGGGCATCACCGAAGGAATCCCGTTCCGTCAAAGTAGGTTGGCTGTTACTGTCATGTAATTGAAATACAGAATTTACCAACAATTAAAAGAAGGAATACTTACGAAGTAATTTTGAATGAAACCTGACAAACTTTGCAAATTCTTTTGAGCAGTTCAGGTGCTAGTCTTTATTACTTATGTGTGCTCAAACACTGTTTTCCATACCATCTCTTCTACATCAAACCCTATACTGTAGTTGAACTGCATCTTGAATTTTTTATAGAGCTTGTAATTTTCAAAAACTTTTAGAAAGGACGAGTGCTGGTCTATTTTATCCTCTCTGCACCAACCACGGTGCATGACTTGTATATGCTACGCAAGGAGCAGAGAAAATACAATGACTTGATAGTGACAAACTTACCAGAAGCCTACGATAACCTTGTCTTTAAGGTAGCTCGTACATCAATTATGTAAACAATCTATTTATTTTTTTTCGCCTTAGGACTCGGAGAATTCGTTTTGGAAACAGCCAACTCACTTAACATTCATTTAGCATCCTGGCGGCATCAGATCAGGTCTTTTTGTTAAACTTCTTGGAAAAGTAGCAACGTTCAGATGAGGGCTTTTTCACCCCCACACACCTATGGATATGATCATCGGACTTCAACCTTAGTGACAGCTTAAGGCACTGACACGCCTTCACATCGTTGATGTTATATAAGATAAGGCCTTTGGCGCTGAACGATCCCGTTTTTAAGATGTCTCCTGCATCTAACTTCTATTCGGGATCGTAAGAGCTCTAAATGCGTTTTTATTCTGAGTCTTACTATAGCTAACCGACCTTTTCCTGGGCGAGTATCGATCCCCGGGTCTTGCCCACATGTAATAAAGCGCCATTTGCTGCTACACCAGCTACTCCATTGATGTTATAGAAACAGAAAACTTTTAGAGTTCTCAAAAAATTTTTTAAGGTGTACGCTTCGATAGTTTTCCATCAACAGTACTGTCCGAAGGCGAAATTTCTAATGAAAATTGACGACGATGTTGCTGTTCATTTTGATCGTATGATAGATTTATGGAAAATTGATAACAAAGCGGATATGTCGCTCTACTGCCGAGTTTGGTCCAAATCGTTACCTCAGCGAAAGCCAGGAAATAAATGGTATGTTTAAATTCCTGTGTCACAATTGCAGACTTTCGAGCAGATCATTTTCCTGTTTTTCATGAATCGCAACTTGTCATTGATTTTATTTATTTAATCATTTATTCATCTAAATACACTCGTAGTGTGCCCACTTACATACATAGTGGAGAAGCAGAACTCCTTACTATTATGTTATGGGTAAGGATGTTATCTGAAACAAGAAGGAGATACGGCCAGAGGGGTGATTAGACACAATCCAAATTCACTGCATTTGTGGTAAGAATTTGAATCTATTATTACAGGATCAGCAACATAGGACTCAAGATCGTAAAGAAAATTTTTCTTCGAAAGAGAATCTCTCAAGGGATTACACACACTCACTTAAGCTCCTCAACATTTCATAGACAAATTTTTAATGAATGTGAATCGTCCTTTTAGGTTTGTGCCAAAACAAATGTGGCCGGAACGTTTCTTCCCTCAGTACTGTAACGGTCCAATGTACATAGTCGGAAAGGCAGCTGGGCAAGTTATTCTCGATCAGGCGCAGATCTTTATACCGATGACGATAGAGGTGAGGCTCTCCACACATTATCGCTAACCCCCTTAGCCTTTAACTTCTTCAGCTCCGTGTTATACTCTATATAATTGAATCGTGCCGCTTTTGGAATCTTTGCTTCTGTTTCCCCTACTACTGTCCATTTTTAGCTCCTAAGCAGTTTCGCTCTGCGACTTAGTACTTTAACAAACTTTGAGCAGGGGATTGGGGTAATCATATTCGTTTACACTAAGCTCAACCTGCTCTCAAAAAAAAAGCAAGGCCTCACCAGTTCCTAGATACCCGTCCAGTGCGTTTTCTGAGAGCTTCCTTCGAGAACAGAAGGCAGTAAGTACTACTGAGGTAGTAAGGCGGAATAGATCACAAAGTACCACTTAAGAGTTAGTTCACGCTTGAACGATCCCATTTGATATAGACCCACTACGCACGTTCTATGTGGTGCTCGAATACTGCTCGCCCTGCACAACGATCAAAAGGGTCAGCAAATGGCGAAGCTCTATACCCCAGACAAGTTCAGCACGAAAAAGCGACCCAGCAGGGGTATAAGGCATAAATGGCTAGGTTCGCTTTTGTTCCTGAAGCTAGAACACAAGTAGGAAAGTGGTTTTTTTGGTTTCGCTCTTCCTGCCTCCATGAGTCACGGGAATGAGGCGCAGAACCTCGAGGCCACATCTCAGTCTCATTAGAGTGTTTTCAACTTGACAGCAGTATCTGATTCTTGTAGATCTTTCTCTTCTTTTAAGTACAAGAAACAATTGTAATTCAGGACCTTTTCTATACCGGAATTTTGATCGACTCTACTGGTGTTCGACGAATAAATTGGGCAAAAAATATTATTCACACAACCAAGGTACATGAGTAGCAATTGCAGTTTGAACGTACATGAAAGAGTTTTCCTCCAACCAGTTACAGCTATTCGAATTTCCCAAACTTATTACTTCATTTAGGAACTTTCTCGGAAACGATTCAGATGCAGTGCAACAGAAAAGCCAATTACGTTTTCGGTACATTCGCTTCCG
Source organism: Haemonchus placei (assembly GCA_900617895.1). Lineage (NCBI taxonomy): Eukaryota > Metazoa > Nematoda > Chromadorea > Rhabditida > Trichostrongylidae > Haemonchus > Haemonchus placei. The sequence continues at coordinate 35,095 of UZAF01017034.1, read as the reverse complement.
CGGCCTGAACTATTGCGGGAAGGATTCCAGATTCTGAAGAGCTATGAATGCCATTTCAAGGATTCACCCGCAAACTTGGAAAACCAAGGCACACCCTAATGCTGGTATGGCACTGATAGGTGGGATGAGGGTCAAGAGCTCCCAGTGAGGTCACCGCCCAAGAAGGCCCTCTCCCAGTAGGACGATCCTTCGAGGTCATCAGGTGACCTCAATGGGAACTTTTAGCCAACTCGTTAATAACTGCCACCTCTAATTCCTACCCTATGAGCGGATTTTGCCTTTAAATTGTAAATAAGTTGTCGCAAAATTTATTTCAAATGTAATGGATCGTTGTTGTTTCTCATGTTGTTCTTTCCCAATTATCTTTGTTACTTAGAGGCACTGTTTACGAAAAAGTGGTTTCGGAGATTTGCACACGGGTTGAATTCGAAGCCCCTCTGATACCATTTGTGCAGGATTGAGGTCGGAAAACGGCTGGATAAGGCACAATAAGGGCAGGAACAGTGGGGGGCGGGAGACCTCCGCCCCTTGCTAGGCTGACTACGAGTTCTAATTGTCCTTCACCAAATTCGCACTGGAGCGAAGTTGGTGCAAAATCGATACGCTGGTTGGCAAATTGCCAGAGACGCAATGTGTTGTCTGCTATTGCAGACAACACATTGCGTCGCCTTCGTGCACTCGCCCAAACACTCCCTGACCGCCGTTATTTCAATGTGAAACTCGTCCAACCCTCCTTTCCAGCTCTTTTTTTTGACTCTTTGTAATTNAGATGCGATGGACGAGATTACGTTAAGCTTTGTTCTAACTGGTAAGATCTTTGCTTTTGAGAAGAGAGGGATCATTATTANTAACTTTTTTGTGAACGGTGCCTTTAACCCACATACGGTATTCCTAATACGTAGATCTTTACTAGAATTCGTCCATTCACTACCTGAATTGACAAATTATACTCTTTTACTTGATTCTTTTGCGAAAAGATTGTAGTCCTTAGGATATTCTCGCAATATCATAATTTTGATATAAATATGTACATACAGGTCTTCATTTGCTCGTTACATTAATATAAGCCGTAAAATAGCACGTATCTGTAGCAAGATATTCCAGTAATTATTTGGCGAATGATATTACTGTAGGAATTTCGGTACGCACTGGATTAGTTTTCTTGTGATGCCTTCGTTGTCAGTTGGGAAGGACGCGCTTCTTCACTTTAATGAGCACCTTCAAAATTTCGTCAACTTCTCCTTCAAGTCTGCTATTGTACTTGATGCATCTGTCGGCAGGAGAAGGGCTGGGAATGTTCAACTAATGTACTGTGTAATAGTTCATGTAATTAGCAAGTGATGGGATCGGAGAAGTAACTTCAAGTCGTTGATTGATCCTACGGAAAAGTCAAAGGCGTTTTAAGAAGTATAAAGGGCCTATGCAACTGCAGGGCCAGCCGATATAAAATACAGAGCTGATGTTCGCTTGGGAGAATCCGGTTCTAGTCAAGCACCCTTGTGAGCGTGAAAGGATAGGTTAGCACGGATAAGTATCCATATTGAGTTCAACCTCCTCATAACACTCGTGGTAAGGGTGATACGTCATTACCTTAGGGATGGTATGGCATCATCCTCAGATTTGAAGCATTTTGAAACTTCTCGCCGATTTATAACGAGTCGGCACAAATCAGCTAGAAGAAAGAAAGCAAAAAGAAGCGATGGACGAGATTACGTTAAGCTTTGTTCTAACTGGTAAGATCTTTGCTTTTGAGAAGAGAGGGATCATTATTAGTCAGACCCGATTGTCGAAAAATTCGAGAAAGAAATGGGTGACGATCGGACAGAACCCGAACAAATCTTGATTCGGAGGGTCTGTTTTTGCTAAAACATTGTTCCAACTTGATAAGGACCGGTTTGAGGACTCAGTCCATGTAAATAAGCTGAATGGAGCTGGAAGTCTTCCGAACGGCTGCCTTCTCTATTCGAGGTTCAGGTACCCGCGGCACGATGTTGCTGATAAAGCGAAGGTATCGTTACGCTCATATTTTCACAAATAATATCGTTTTGCCCTTTCAGCAAGAAAAGGATGAGTAAGTTACTCTAGTGGAGCTGAGATTAGCTTTATTCTTTGAGTTCTTCTAGCTTCTGATCTGGAAGCCACAGTACTCTGCTATTCTCGAGTTCTATTTTGACAATTTTAAACCTACACATGAACAATCGCTACTTTGTTCCTATAATGGGAGGCCTTGCACCATAGGTATTAGTAAGTCCCGTTGAGTAATTCCACATGGGCGGACGTGGTGAAGGGGCAAGTGGCGCACTGTCTTATCGCAGCTCCTAAAATCCGGGAGCAGCGAGCATGATCACAAGTACGAATCCCGGATCGATATCAGCTTGGGCCAAACAAGCCTTCCTTTCCTCCAGGGTTCGTTAACTGGGACCAGACTTGTCTGGAAGGATAAAAGCACCAACTCGTGCATCGGGTGGCCACCGCAAAACACTGTATGAGCCACAGACGCATCAACACGCCACTATCAGCCGAGTGGAGGTAGAGTGCGAGGCGCTTACTTTAGACGGGATCGATTCACGCCCAAAGGCTTTGTCCTTTTTAGTTTCACATATATCTTTTTGTAGTGGATTCTGAGATTCATGATAAGTTACTGGATTTCACATAGTAGTAAAAGATTGTAATTTTTCTTATTTTTGAAGAAAATAATGATGACATGTACTGAGTAAAGAATCATTTTCAACTTTTGAAACAAGATGTCTATCGGGAACGTCAACCCGTCAAGGTGGGAACGAATCGGAACGGCGCCGAGTATCCTTGTCCTACAAGGGAACAGTGCACAAGAAAAAAAAAACGCTGATCCAAAACCCTGATACCAGGAAACGGTGTCGTTCGCATGTACTTCGGGAATTATGGATTTTTGCAATGTAAGAGCTGTTCCACTGGTGCAAAATAGCTTTTTAATAATGTTAGTTGCATTTTTGAGCAGATTTATATTCTTCTATACACTTGTCAGTCATCATCACTATTACTTATTTCGTTTTAGTCGATTCGCAGTAAATTTTTTTGCTGTTCTCAAATCCTTTAATATTGATATGTCTTCTTTTTTAGTGCATAATTCTTATCGTTTATTTTCTCCGATAATTCACCGAATAACGGTGCCAACATTGCGTGCCGCAAATACCCTGAATGCATGAAAAGTTTTTCGATGCTTTCCATTGCGAGAAATTGTATCAATAGCAATCACATAAAAATTTTCTCACCGGAAAAAATCTTGGGTTTAGAGATGCCTTTCTCGGCCTAAAATTGCAGGGCCTAGAGACTGAAATGTATGGCAATTAATCTAAGTAAAGTCATTGTTATTCGATGGATGTAGAGGGAGTGTTTTGGAAAAGCTTTCCATCTTCATGAATTCCTTCACCATGTTAACCGAGCATGATGGTGAATGAAGTAAAGTCAGATTTCCCACTCGGCCTGATGGGCAAAGCAGCTGTCTGAGGTCTCTCTGCACTTGACTGCAACACTGGGACAGGTAGGAGTTCCCATTTCAGAACTGCTGTCGTGCTTCTTCGTCGACAGGAACTATATGTTGGGTAGCCAACGGAAAGTGGGGAAATATTGTTAGGGGCATCTAAAGTCCTCCCCCTCTCATGCATAATAGTTTACACGTACCGTACTGCTCGTATGTACTGTACAAATTGTTGAGAGCAATCCTAAATTCAAATGCTAACATTTTAAATCGATGCCAAATTTTCACCGTGTTAAATTTAAATGTGCGTACCGTAGCATGTATAATATATCGTAAAACTGGTAATGATTGAGAGGATTTATTTCAGTGTCTTAACTTAGATGAATGAAACGAGGAGTAGATATAGAAGTCCCACGGTAAGCCAGTTCACGTACTTGGGAAAGATTTCATCGAAGATCTAAAGGAACGATCGAGAACGGGACTCGAATCTACGAACGAACACATGAACGGAAACCTTGTCGAATTATTAAAATCAATTCAATCAATCTACTTGATCAGTTCTTGTCAAAAGGACAGATCAACCTGAGGGTTGGGAACCAAGAAGTCCAGTAATGGGAAGCGGCAAAAGAGAGTGGTCCACCTTAGCACAGACGGGCACGGGCGAATAGTATGTGCCTGAGGTGTGGGTTTGGTCCCGAGTGGAGATAAGAAGAAACCTCTTTTGAAACATGTTAATACATCATTGCGAATTTCCGAGCTCCTTATTTTCAGGATAGTCCTTATGGTCAACAGGACATTCAGAACTCGACCAATATTTCTTTTTTGTAAGTAAATTAATTGTTTACTATGTAAAGGAAGGGCGATGAAAACTAATGAGCTTTTGTTTGAAGATATTGTCGCTTTGTATATATTGATGAAGTGGTGCTCACATGTTCAACCTAATCTCTCCGATATCTATCTTTATCGTCGAAGAACTTCCAAACACTTTCTTCTGTACAACTTTACTATGTTACCTGATCTCGAACTGTGTAAAAAAACGGAAAGAAGGTTGGTGCAACGTCACATTCTTTTTCGATGAGATGAGATAAGTAAAGCTTCAAACAGAATCAGTCAGTCTTCTCTTCGTTCAGAATTCCACTTATTGTTGTAACAGTGCTGTCAGTTGCAAACGATTACAAAAAACGACTAGCAATCAGAAGAAGCTGGGCTTCACCTATGAACTCAAAGGAAATAAAGGTACGGTATAATTTCAAATAAACGCTATGTACGTATCTAGGAACGCATACTATTTTGAGCGTTCGAGAAGCATCAAGCGGAACCAGTCTGTTTTACATTTATGTGAAGTGCTGTGTTCCATAGAGGCGAAGGTGGTACAGCGGCAGAGCGCGCACTTTGACGGAGTGGTCAAAGTTCGAAGTGGCAGGTTGATAAACTTCCACACCATCCGGCTTTCCATAAATGATTGATATATGTAGTATTATACTAGACTCGTCTGGGAGGATAAATGCACAAACTCGTTTTGGCAGGGATTCTATCGTACTGGCCTCTCTCCCATTCAACGCCCAAGCGATTCTATACGGGATCCGGACACGCGGGCGAGCTTCACTTTAAGTGAAAGTGTTAGCTTTTCACTTTCTCAACTTTACGCTTACTAGCATCATTTGGCTAAAGCATTAGGATTTCGATGTGTCAAAGTGATAACTGATAATTGCAAGCAGCTCGCTTGCGGATTTCCCCCATCGGCTAGAAAAGGGACTCAGAGTCTGTTCTTAAACTCCTTGTATGTTGCACGCATGCATCCCTCCTCCACTTTTCCCAAGCTTTTCTTGAACCTTGCTTTTGAAGACTTCAAACTAGGATTGCAAACTTGACAGGCCCCTTTTTTATCAGGGACAACACGGAAGAGCCGTGCGACCCAAAGACACTGTTCACGATAATTTTGGGTAATCCATATTATGATGAAAAATGGAAGACAAGATCGAAAATAGTGCCATGAAGGTGAAGAAACTGCGTTAATCCGTGTTTCCAAAGTGAAAAAGGCTTCAAAAAAAANTTTGGACGAGCTATACAATGTGTTTCACTGCGTACGTGTGGGTCCCGGTGCGAATAAGAGACTACAGTAAGCGGGTATTCATTCACTTATAAGCAAAAGTAAACAAAAAAACCGTAGTAACAGCGAAAGAGCTCACCTTTTGCAGCCTCTAGTAGTAGGAAATTAAATAAGGGATCACGGCAGCAAAAAGAATAATAGGGAAAAAAAGGATGGGAGAAAAACACCGCCTCATCTCTCGGCGACCAGCTGATTGTGTGTGGGCCTTAGAACGAATAGTTGCAACCTGTCGTGTCTCGACACTCGTCTGACGTGACATCGATCGAGGGGCGCAAAAGCTTTGGCTTTCCCGCCATTCGAATTACCGTGAGCTGTGCCTTTAGAATTTGATGAGCAGGATGGCCATTCCTTCATATTAATAAAGTCGGTCACCTCACGACACCACTCTTGGCCGAGCTTGGCTCTGTTCGCTGTAGTACCGTTCATCTGAAAGGATCACGGGGTTCTGAGGAATCGGAGTTGGGTCAGCCTTCGGTACGTCTATCAGTATGCTCTCTGCACCTTTGTCAATTCTCACGCCTTTACCGACTGAATCAACGACAACTTACATTGGGCGGAACTAAACAATAAAAATCTTTTTGCTGTTCCTACAACAACTTTTCTCGAAAGATTGCACTATCGATGGTTCTATGCAAAATGCCATTATTTGTTGTGGATCGCATTGGCGTGGAGAATTTTCTCTTCACAGAAAACCATGGAAGCATGCGTGTTTTTTTTAGCGAGTTAGCAACCTTCTCCATTTTTGACCCCACGCTGGAAATGAAGTGGCTTCCCGGTATAGCTATGAAGCATCTGCTTGACATCCTCCATATCGACAACCCAGTTGAGTCTTGTTCGTTTGCCTTTCGTTTCATGAGGCACCCAGTATGATGATCGACATGCAAAGGGAACCAACGGAGTCTTACTAATGACCGGGACTATTTAGATAGTCCATTCTTTGGGAACGCTAGCCTCTGTCTGCTTCTCAGTTTGACTTTGACTGGCTCCGCTTCTCTGTGTCGTTCGACAGCCTTGTGACAGTATTGAAATTATGAAGAATTTCACTATTCTCTTCCGCATAATGCATGCAAATGATTGCAAGTGGCATTTAATGAACCTTCACCATTCAAACGATATTGGAAGCATTAGTTCGCTAACTATGCATACTGCAAGGAAACCTACTCACGCGATTGATCGATAGCGAGTTAATCGGAATTAATGAACAATTTCTGCTTTGGGCGATCCTATTTTTTGCGCCCATGAATTTAAGACATCCTGTAGAAGAGCTTTTTTCCGAAACAACGAAACAGTGATTTGGTTGTTTAATTTCAGATTATCTTTTTCACAGCAAAAAATCATTTTTTCTTTTTGGATATATAATATAAGATAGTATAAATAGGAATTATACAGACAGCATTCATGTTCTATTGGTTTCAGAGAGGCCGTGTCGTGGTGTTCTTCATTTTGTCTATTCCAAATTGGGACAATCCACGGCAATTAAAAGAGCTAGTGGAGGAGCAATACAGATATGGTGACCTCATTGCCACAGACCTGACAGATTCCTATGAGAATCTCGTACAAAAGGTTCACCCTCTGAAATTCATCACCTAAACGAACTTCCTCTTTTTGCAAAATGTGTTCTGTTATTGGAAATGACTCAGGTGCATGCGTGTATGACTTTCCACATGCAATTTTGCTCATCTGTACCGTTTTTACTGAAAGTCGATGACGACGTTGCTGTGCATCCTGACAGACTAGTAGCTAGCTGGATTTGGGAACCGGGTTCGCTACGTCGCTTGTATTGTTCTGTTCATTACAATACTGCTCCAATCCGCGACCCATATAACAAGTGGTGGGTAACTATCTGAATATTCTTTATTGTTAATATGATATATTGATTATTGCCTTTTTGAGACCCATAAGCTACCATCTATACTTATGAAATAGCTGTTTTTTCACGATATGTTTTTTTTNTTTTTTTTCAATTTCTTTCGTGAGACAAAACTGACTCGAGTGAAATTAGCATGGGATTTCGGCTATAAGAGCTTACCAATTCATCATTTTCGCATTGCAGATGATTCTTGGGAAATATATTGAGTGTAGACTTTGTTCAAGAAAGCTGCCAGCTCGAGAAAAAAGCACGCATATTCTTACTGGACCAAAGGGGCATTTCACATCACGTTATAAGATACCCCTAAATGTTGCATTTTTTTAAGATGCTGAATTATTCATGTTCCAGGTTTGTCTCAAAAAACGTTTGGCCTTTCAAATATTATCCTCCTTACTGCAACGGACCGTTTTACGTGATGGGTAACGAGACAGTAAAGGAGATTGCTGAAACGTCTTTATACTTTGCTCCTTTCGTGATGGAGGTACGTGCGAAGGAATATCTTTGTAGATTTCATTAGGAGAGAAGAATGGAAGGGTACCGCACCGCTATTAAACACGAGGTGGAATAGTCATAAAGGGCCTGCTCCATGAACAAAGAGAACAGCACAGTTGATTGCCCTTAACCTTAACCGAGCACCCTCAGCATTACATAGGCGCAGCCGCAATGCAAGCTATGACTCATGACCTAAACTTGTTTACCTGTGGAAAAGGAAACGGACTGCAAGAAAATTTTATTCGCTGTAGACAGCAGGCCTTGGTGCAGGCAAGTCCCATCAACTTCAACGTTAGAACTCTGGTAGCTGTTTACTCAAGTTTGTGTAGATCTTGAGTGAATTTCAACACGTTGCCAGATTTGCTGGAGGAGTTGAGGCACTTGTTGGATCATGAGCAGATCATATCAACGGACTTAGACACGGCTTCGGGATATCGAGTAGCGCTCGGGCAACGGAAAAACGATCATCAAAAGTCCCATCCGGAATAACTCGGTTTCCACGTTTTTTTAGCAACTTACGCACTGATAGCTCTTGATAAATAGATTCTAGGAATGTATTCAGCCCACTCTTCCTCACTGGCTTCTCAAAAGGCCCTCACTCTATTAACTGTATGCACTCGACTGTTCCACAAGAGCTCGGCAAGATACGAGGTTTTCAATGGAAAGGGTTTCTATATTTTTTTCAGAATTTTCCGGGCTCCTAAAAAAAACCTCGACATATTGTAGCTTGGTGTGTTTGTATCTTGAGCACTCACTTTACTTTTATCAAAATGTGCTATCCTCTTCAATTGAGGACGTTCAGAAGGAAGGGAGAAACAGTCATAGAACCTCTTCTCGTGTTGCGTTCCACATATAACAACGTACTTATTCTAAAAAATATCAGGAATTTGCAAAGATCTATGTTTTTGATTGTATGTTTATTTTAGGATGTTTTCTATACAGGACTTGTGGCAGGAGCTCTTAAAACAGATTTCGTAGATTGGGACAGGAGGATAATGCATCTCCTTGAGGTAGAGAGCTCCGTATCTTTGAAATAATAATACTATTAGCGAGCGTGTGAGCAAAGTGGAAGTGAAACATGGAAGCTGAGCATAAAAGTTTTGCAGATCGGGGATTTAATGTGGTCGCGTTCGCAGGGATTGACAGAAAAAGGTACAGATAAAAGCGTTGCGGGACTGTGAAGACATGAGTAGAGCGCAGTAAGAACTCAGAAACTGTCTGCGCTGTTTGCCACACCCAAAAATGACCCATTTTCTTGTTTTTAATCTTGTAGAAGCTGCAACTTTCGCACTGGGCAGTTCTTGAAATAATAACACATTGTTGTTTGCCCGGACTGATAAGTTGTTCTTATTCTTTTGTTCGAATTGCACAACCTTGGGCAGCGACTTTCCTACTGGGCACAATATCCTATTTCTTCTACTTTTCAGAACGTTCGCATTTTAATGCCGTAAACTTTCGCTTTTTCTTAAGCACCGGAGAGCTACTGTGCGCCATCACATTCCATCACTGATCTTCTGCAAACTTACATCTACGGCTCTCAAACATTCAACACTGCTCTCGAACGTCTCGAATGGTCAAGCGAAACGAAATGATCTACGAGTTGAAGTTAAAGAACTGCAGTTCCACCTCACCTGCATCGAAAAATCGTGCAGAAGTCACCATTTATCAAACAAGCACATTTGCTTGTAGGCAAGGAAAAGGTGCTGCGATTGCTACTGGATGGTAACTCCATTTGCAGATACATTTATGGAAATCGTGTTTGATTGAAGAAACTGGCCTCCCATTATGCTCAAAGCGACTCCAACATTGCATATCCTGGTCACTAAACCAACTTGAAAACGGCTGAGCCAAGAGCCGAAAAAGGAAGAGATCTGCATAGAAGGCACCAGGATTATCGAGACGATGAAGAGCTACAAAGAATATCAGATTCTGTTCCATTTTGATTTAACACTTTTTTGGCTCACTTTTCATAATATCATACCATGCTCAAAAACGGACGAGATGTGCAAGGGGTGAGTGGCATTAAGGATTGAGTCGGTGAATGGCTATGACTCCCGGTACATTCATTGTTCTATTTGCTTCCGTTTGCGATGAGAGTGTGATCTTGGTTACTTTTCTGTATGTACAAATATTTTTCAATAGACTACAGAAAAACAACAGCGTTCACTAAAATGAGATCCAAATTTAGCGCGAAACAAATGACGCTACCTTATGTAGTGAAGACGGGTTACCGATGACCGTGGCGCATTACCCACTGGAATCACCCAAGGATATGCAAGAAGCATCTCAGAAATTAATGAACTCCAAATGTCCCCCTGTCACAAAACCTCCTAATGAGTTTCAATTGTATTAGCCTTGTCGTTATTGTAGTTATTATTGCCGCCCTTTGCCGTTATTGTGAGTTGTGAATAGGCAATGGAAATGGTGAATTTTAATAGCACTATTTGGAATTTTCTATTGCTAATGCAAAAGGGCGAAACTAAGGAATTGTACTATATCATGTATATGCTTTTTATGTTTGACTTCAAAAGTGTAGTGCCTGTTCTGAAGGGAGCTGTTCTTAGTTCCCTGACTAGCTCTCCCATCGACTATCAGCTGAAGAACTTCCGACCGAACTTTTATAGACATACTATATTTCTGTTATTTTGTTATGTATGCACATCGGTGCAACTACGTATCGGAGCAAAATGGAAGTGTTAGTCTTGAGGTTATATTTCGCAAGCGATTCTAAATCGTTCGAGATCTAGTTATTTAGGCAAACTGTTCAAAACCGGGTACTGTTATCATGAGCATGTACTCTTTTGTAAATACGAAGAAGTTTTTGCAATTTTTTCCTCAGGATCATAGGCATAACTTCTGTGAGCCGCAGAGCTCCATAGTAACAAGCCTCTACTCTATGTATTGTCTGCATTGTATATTAAAGATTTCTTATGTCGTTGTGACTAGTTGTTTTTGATTGCATTTGTACGAAAATGTATGATTCTGAGCAGAATGAGAATTTTCACAGTGAAATTCGACTGTTTCCTCTTGCAGAAGGTGATTATGAAGTGTCAATCAATGCGCTGAGTCCATTAATGGGTCAAGAATTAATTCAAGACTTGATAATAAGAACATCCTAATATTCTGCTTAGGAGCATGTGCTTAGATCATATACATGAATGAATGAGAATTTCCTATGGTATAAGTCACCAGTTGGGCTATGCATGCCAGCGCGTGCATTATATTTCCACGACAGCTCATCTACGATGGAGACCTTCAGCGCAGTGTTGGATTATCAGAATAACATAGTTTTCTCTAGATTTGAACGCCTTTGAGAGCGTCTAGCTCTATAGATTTCTTTTGTCTAGAATTATTAGAGATTGAACATTGCAACGCCCACCTCAGTGCAGACCCCACTATGAAAATTCGACCAACCCTCTCTTAGCTGCCCCTAACCACTTTCACCGCGTTCATGAACGTTTTCAATCATAGTTATGATTTTCGATCGGGCTTTCACCACAGACCTCATCGCCTCCTGCCACTCTTTTCCCGCGTTCTACGAAGTGTTTGAAGGAGTCACGGATTTTTGGTCTGAGCCCGCCCACTTCAGTGCAAGCTCCGCTCACTTCAGGGATTTGAGAAACTTTCTTCTTAAGCCTTTAGCAACTTTCTTTCCGCATGGTGGAACACTATTGAACCGAGTATGGGTTTTTGGTCTTTAGGTCTTAACTTAAGGCTTTAGCATTTGAAGGCATGCTCCGCTCACTGTGGGCGGAGCCTCGACATGTTTAAGTACGCCCTGCACGCTTAGGCCTTGCCCACTTCATTTATTTTGTTCTGGCCTCCACGCTTCCATTTAATCGAGTTATGATCTTATGTGGTGAGTACCGCCCACTACAAGATTGCTCCGCCCACCGTGCCCTTCATTGCACTTGTTGACCCATCCCACACCTCTGCCCTTTTTTCCTCGGCGTGTGGGCTAACATGAGACCTAATTCAGGCATTATGCCCGAAAACCGCTCATTGCCGTGCATGTCCCGCCTCTGTGGATGGGGCTCCGCTGAGCTCGCATGTGCTCCGCTGATCTTGTCCTATGCCCAGCCCATCCCAAACTTGTCCCGGCTTCTGTAGGTGCTTCTTCAAGTAATATCGAACTTCCGGACAAACGAACAAGCGCGAGCGCTTTATATATAGTACCAGTTAGGCTGTGCAGGCTAGCGCGTGCACTATGTGTCAGCGACCGCTTGTCTACGATAGAGTCAATCAGCGGAATGTTGGATTGTCAGAATAAGATAGTTCTCACTAGATATGAACGCTGAAGTGCTGAGAGCAACACGCTCGATATATTTTATTTGAGCAGAACTATTAGCGGTTGATCATAGCTCCGTCTACCTCAGTGCAGGCCTTTCCACTATAAAAACTTCTTTTAACTGCTCCTAACCATTTTTCCCGCGTTCTAGAAAGTTTTTGAAGAGATGAATTTTCGGTCCCAGCCCCTTTTTCCGAGGGCTCAACCTCAATTGTTCCAATACCTCTAACCCTTGTTTCCTGCGTTCTAGAACGTTTCTGGACAGGGTTATGAAATTTTGACCTTAACGCGCCCACTTTAGGGCTAGCCCCGTCCACTTCAACGATTTGACCACACTTGTTCCATTACCTCTAACCACTTTTTTCCCGCATTCTAGTACGTTTCTGAACGAAGTCATACTCATTTTTGAAAAGTAGCTTTCATCTGAAGGCACGCCCCTCCCATCGTGTGCGGACTTCGCTATGCTTACGCATGCCATGCACGCATTAGGCCTTGCTCTCTTTTTTCTTGGCCTTGACGCCTTTGATAAATTGAGTTATGAATCTTTGTGGAAAGTACGGCCCACTGCGTGAAGGCTCCGCCCACCGTCGGTAAGTTTGCTTCAGTTCAATTGTTGTCCCATCCCCCACCTTTGCATATTTTTTCCCGGCGTCTGGAGTGTTATTAGACCGAATGAGAAAAGTTTGCACATTGCCCCGCCCATGTGGGCTTAGCATGCCCCGCCCCCTGGTGGCGGACTGCGCTGAGCTCACATGTGCTCCGTTGCTCTTGACCTATACCCAACCCATCACTAATTTTACCCAACTTCCGCAGGTGCTTCTTATTTCTATTTATTTATTTATTTATTTATTCGTGCGTGTCACTCAACACGCCCTAACTAGTACAAAGAGAGCGATAACAGCCATCGTAGACAAACAAAAGGGCTAAGTAACTATAGAAAATTTACGGACAACTAAAAATTGTAGTTGGTAATCAAACATACCAAGGAGACCCCTCGAACCTATAGTAGTCGTGTGGCATCCAGTCCCATTTCAACTTATAATCAGTGTGAAATGCACCACTTGCCACAACACCGCGTCCGCCCTACTGCGTGTTTTGTTCCTTCTTGATTAGTGTTGCTGTTGCTGCTTTGCTCCTTGTTTGAGGGGGGGGGGGCAGAGGTTTTATATTAAGGAAGCTACTCTCCTTTTTCTATTGCAACCTGCCCAACTTACAGGAGTTTGTGCCTTTTGTATCCACGGCAGAAGAGTATCCGCGTTAATGTTGTTCATTTATTTTTATTAATGTTGTTTATCCGAAACACATGCACAGTTTGTCTTCAGAGAGTTTTTTCGCTAGAAGCTGGTAAGAATATCAGTTTGTTAGCTCGTTTCCGTCTTAAGCTCCAGTGAAGATGCAAGCACAAATGTGTATCTGACAGGACTTCGTGGTAAGCCCCCTTTGTAGTACTCAATGCTGTATTGATGTCTCAAACATTCACCCCCTTCAGGGGTTGCACAGGTTGGTCCGTATTATTCGTACGTACGTACTGCTGCCATTAGTTCTGAGTATTTTGTCTCCAATAATCGTGCGGGTGACTTGTCATTATTTGCGTGTAGATGCTGCGGAGATGTTCCAGTTCGTCTAGTGATTTTTTCTACATACATAACAGAAAAGATGCAGGTATACAGAAAGGAGGCATTTCCTTTTTCTATAAGCCTCGATTACTGCCGATGCTTATTCTTTTTTTGCATCATCTAGATGTGATCGTTACACAAATCTCGTAGTATGTTTGATTTGGTGACCCTTAGCATGCTCCACAATCTGTTTCTTGTCTGAAAGACACTGAATCGTCCAAAGAAATGTGGTCGCTTTATAGATTCTCTGTCCTTAAAAATCTATAGTCCCATTAATATTGTAGGTTGACGTGAAGGTATCAGGCCTTACCGATCGCAGCGGTCCAATGATCGCGTTCAATCTCTAGTTGCTGGATGAAACTTGGAAACAAAGTTCGGTTTGAGGAAGTTTTTGTTCAACTTGGTCTCGTTCACAAAACTGTCGTTTTTGTTACCTTGATGAGTTGCTTCTTATGATCCTTCTGTGCTATTCGGATACTTTCAAAAAGCTAGTTGTACCGCGAGTAGGTGTAAAATTTGAATTCATTACTTCCATCCCTGTTGTTCCATCTATCCATTTTCTCGGCATTATATTTATTCATTGCTTCGGATAAAGTATTTTTGTGCCCCACTCACTCGGAAGAATAGATATTGATCAACAACGTACACTTTTTTCTATCTCGGACAACGATAGAATTAATCCTGAATCGAATTGCAATTCGTTAGAGGCGTACGCTGCGAAAACTTGAATACGGCCTAGCGACCTAAATGTGCCCTTCATTAAAGCAATAGCTCGTTTTACCCATGACGAAAGGCTTCCTTACACTAATTTAGCCTGTATTTCTATCGTATCGTCCTTAGTCCCGTCACTGGTATTTGCCAGTCGGTGAATGTTGTTTTTTCAACCCTCTCATGTACTTATATAATGAGCACACCAAATTATGCTGGATCATTGAGAAGCATTGGAGAGCTCCTTGTAACCGCCGGTATTATATGTAAGTTTTTTTCGAACTGGCATGAAAGAGAATCCTCTCCGATTATCACTTATGACTGTGATACTTGCAAATTCATCCAGATTTCGCCCTTAAATTGCACGACGATGTCGCTACATCGCAGCTATCTAAGCGGGAGATCAGACTAGGCCTTATCTTTGTTTTATATGACCAATCTACGAGAATGGTTTTCAGTAGCGAGAGAAAAGTCTTTCGACAAATGGCAAAACAGTGAAAATCATAAGGAAAGCTTCGCAAATGCATAAGAATTGGTTCCGCACAGGAAATTGCTTCGAAATTAATGCTTCACTTTCGAGGCGCTTTTGGCTTTGTGAAATACTCATTCAAAATTTCTTCTTTACTTCAGCACATACTGGTTAATGCCAATAAAAAGGTTGCCAAGTCTTTCAGATTTGTATATTTCATGGAGAATTTTCTACTGCACTGAAGTATTCCATGATCACGAAGAGCCAACTGCGAATCGAGTAATTTTCAAGAACACCACAACAAAATACAAATATATCACATTACCAAACATCTCAGCATGTAACACAGCGTACGTTGAGCTATTTACCTTGTTGAAAAAAGTTGTAGTTCGTATGATAGGAAAAATATCTAGGTCATAGCACATGAATATGCTCGAAGAGGGATAATTCTCTTTCATTCACTCAACCACATTTTTCGTCAGAGTCTTTGCCTAACAATAGGTACTCTTTCGCCTACCCTGTAATTTTTACAATCTTTACATTCACTTCGTTATTGTCGAACATCTCGGTGGCATGATTCGAGGCTGAACTTGACACTTCACTATACTTTGAAAACCTTGGCACCAAAATGTGGTTGACGGTTGAGGTTCATTAGAGATTGCTTTTTTTAGAGCTTCATGGGATATTGCCTTTTAGAAGCTAAGTCTCTGTCTAGGACACTGATAATGATATACTCTCCAGGCACAAGAAGAGCTCTAAAGCAGCAACCCATTCGATCCACCTACTGAATAAATTGAATCAGCAGCTGAATTAATTGGTTGCTATAGCATCTTGTGTCTGTTGCATGTTCGAGCTGTTCGGCGGCAGCTAAGGCCAAAAAACCATCCGTTTACAGTACAGCCACTGTTTCTTAGTTCATTATTTCTATGCCAGCCAGAGAATGCAGTCTTTTTACATCAAACAAAGGAGCTTTTTGTTGCTAAAGAAACTACAAGGTCTGAAAAATAGACATCGATTAGCGGCCCTCCCATGGTTACCTTACTATTACATTCATTCCATTGTCATAGGGAGAGCCGAATCGTTGCGTTGGTGCCGTCTACTCCGCAAAGGTTCATGCAGAGGCAAGCAGCACGTGAATCATGGGCATCACCCACACTGTCAAAGTCAATAGCGGTATTGATTTTTCCATATAATTGAAAACGGATGATGATGATATTTTTATTTATTCGAACGAGATCACATTGTTTCAATGCATCGCATCATACCTCTTCTCCATGGATTAGGGCCGTTTGTAGCTCCTCTTCTCCAATTGGGATCCAAGGGGGGACGAGCGATTCGTGCGATTCTGGGTGCGCGCGGCGAAATTCGCGATGATTCAAACAACACTGGCGTCTATGATTGGGGCACAAACTTGAAGTAGAGTATTTTAGTAGGGACGGTCAATCCTACTAACCTACTTTACTTCAAATTTGAGCTTAAATGATAAACGTTGCAGTCGCCCAAATCGCACCGAATTCCGCCGCGCAATTTGTCGAGCACACCCAGAATCGCACGAATCGCAACACGCCCGGATCCAAGGAGGGATACAAAGGAGTCTCGGCATCTTAACTTGTGGCGGCCATTTGATCTTCTCCAATCCATGGTCGTCATTCGGTTATTATCTTGGTCTATCTATTCTTTTCTTTCTCTAGAACTTTCCTCGCCCACATTCACTTTCTTCTTATCGCTCGCGCCGATATATCTGGTATTTTCGTGACTTTTTCTGACCAGGCACCAGTTGAAGTAAGAGAGTTATACCTATCATCTTCCGCATCATTCTTCGTTGTGCTACTTTCAACATCGTGACATCTCTTTTCGTCTTCGTCCACATTTCACGGGCATAACAAATTGCTGGTTCTGCACAAGTTTCATAGACGCGACATTTGAATCTCATCAGAATCCTTCTACTGGTAAAGAAAAGAAATGGTTGGATGCACACCATTCTGCTTGAATTCATCTGTGTTTTTCTACGCTGCAGTCCGTACCGAAAGAGACCATTTGTCCAAGGTAGTTAGGTCAGCACAGTATTGCACATTATGTCCACCGATGGCAACGAGCCGGATCACGGAGTTGATCATTATTTTAGTCTTTGAAAAATTGATTTTGAGTCCAACGCATTGCTCGAAGTTTTTGACTGCCGTGTGTATAATAACTTTATCGTGCGTATCCTGAAGTGACTCAGTTATTTTCTATCTATGTTGATCCCTTCCTTGCTCCACTAGATATTTCGAAATACAGTTTCCAGTGCAGCAGCGAAAAGAGCAGGGATGATGATAACTATTTTACAGAAATCAACTTGTAACGGCTACCTTTCATGCCCTTAGTAACTTGTTTTCTTACTTGAGCCTCATAATCTTACCACTAATATAAACAGCCTCATAATCTTACCATTAATATAAACAAGACAGAGGACAAGCAAAATGAGGGCATCTGTACTGATTCAGAGGAATACCAGTAATTCTGCTCATTGACAAAATGCATCATTCAAGTGTTTAACGCCTGTGTATACTTTGCTTTTAATCATACGGGCTGAAAAACAACGGCTCTGAGCCATGTACTGAATCTTAGTACAATGAGACCCACCATTCAGAACTTTACCCAACACCTCCAAATGAAGCCAAAATTTCTCCATTAAACACGGCATACGACATAGGTACTTGTTCGGAACGATTTCTAAGCATATGTATTTCTGAAGGAATAAAAAGGCAGATAAAAATAATTGAAATGAAATTGAGAAGTTAGTTGCAAGTGGAAGGGCAACTTGAATGATGTTCATGCTGAAAGCACATGTTTCTGCTGATAAAAACTCTCATATAATGAGTTAAAGAATTGAGGAAAACTCGCTTAGAGTTCACCATTACGGTTTAACCTCGTGTAATGCCTGCGCCACAGAAAGTTGTTCCCATATAATTGTCCACATTGGTTTGTCGAGTTGTTTGAGTTGCTTAAAATAGATAAAGAGATTTGAAAAACAAAGTGCATATCAAGTAATACCTGAACTCACAATTCCATGTGCCTACAAGACCTTGAGTGAGAGTCCGCTATTATATTGTTATATTATAGTTATATTATTATATTATAGTTAATTATATTATTATATTATTACATTTTAAGAGAATCTTCTAGGCAGGACATTCCACTAATGCTATCATCTCCATACAAAAAAAGTAATCACTGCCTTTTACAGAACGGACATGTTGCAGTCTTCTTTATCGTGGGTGCCCCAAAGACAGCCTGGAACATGTTAAAACTGCTTAGGGAGCAGCAAAGCTATGGAGATTTGATCGTTACAGATATAGAGGAATCATACGAAAACTTGGTATTCAAAGTAAAGTAATTATCTTACGTTTGATTCTCGCTAGAACAGTTTAGATGGCTGAAGTCTGCCACGTTTAGGTCAATGCAGCGATGAGGTTCTTTCTGACATGTTGCTTCAGGACAGGTTTTATGATGAAAATTGATGACGACGTTGTCATTAACTTTGATCGTATGTTGGCGCACTGGATCGAAGCCGAACGCGATAAAAATAAAATATATTGCCAGGTTTGGTCAGGAATTAAGCCGGACCGTGATCCAACCAGGAAATGGTAATAGAAATGGAGTCTAGCCGATATTTGAGAGCTACCTTCATCTTTTCAGGCACATTCCACACGAAATATATGAAGAAGAAACGTATCCTAACTACTGCGATGGACCTATTTACTTGATAGGAAGAAGTGCTCTATGTGAAATTCTCAGCTCAGCGGAGCGATGTTACGAACCGTTTCCCTTAGAAGTACAGCAATTACATAGTTTTAAAAAACAAGCTTCTCAGTATAGTGAATCTTGGAAGAGTTCAAAACGTGATTCAGAACACAAACACATACATAATCAACCTCACGCTCTCCTGCGGAACATCGTGCGTGATTGTGATCGTACACTAAAGAATTGAGTAGTTGAAGGTCGATACATTCGCAGCAGCACGGCAGATAGGGAGTATGACAGTAGTAATAATAGCGAGCCCTACCGCAGGTCATGTTTTCCGGTTTTAGGCAAATTATGGACGCCCAGACTTATGGAACGCAAGGGGATTATAAAGAGAGTATTATAGGACTATAAGGGTGTACATCTGGTGGAAAGAGGAAGCTTCGTGGGGAATGCTTCAGATTTAAACTCCTTCAAACTTTTGTTTCGTGTTTTACTTCAGATGACTTTATTGGAAAGTTTTGCAAGTGACTTTAATGCAAGCTTCCCAGCCTCTCGAAACTTGTGTACTCAAAACTGAGCTTTATTCCATGTTGTAATCAAAGACTTTTATCTAGGACGTATTCTACACCGGCATTTTAGCATCCGAGGCCGATATTCCAAGGATCGACTGGCGATATAAAATTTATAGTGTAGACGAGGTACGAACAGTTCTTGAATCGTTGTATAAAACAATACCAAAACATTAGTAGGCACATGTGAAGCTTCGAATAAAACTGAGCCTTATAGAGGCAAGTCTTTGAAATGCTTTTGATCACCTCTCTCTACAATGCTGGTATCCTAAAGCCATGTAATGGTTCCACTCGGTCCAAGACTCCTTAGCTCCTGTGCCGTTTCGCACTCGGATTAGATTTTCTCAAACTTATGAAATATATAGAAGGGTAGTTGCCGTAATAAGTCTTCCAACTATATATTACCTTCGTTGAATATTGTGTTGAGAGCGTTATCGTCAACTTTGGACCGTAAGGCTTCAGTGGTGACTTCAATTGTTTGTTGACGGATATAATTGTAAACCGACCGGATTTCTTCACATTGCTGTTCAGCATTCATGGGATCGAAAAATCGCTTGTGACGATCAGCGTAATCCTATTACTTTCGCCATATCGTCATTCAAATCGACCGAAAACTTGGTTGCAGCATTCCAAACCCTCAGTTCCTTCGAGTGTGCAGGTGGATAATAGACATTGCTGATGATGCGAAATAATGCCGTCAGCTGTACTTTGTTGAATTTTGTATTTTGTTGAATTACAATGTTGTCAGGTGCGGTTTTAAGCCAGCTCTATGGTGTCTGCGATTAAATCATTAGTTAGTTGTTGATTCTATGTTTCACTACTGCAAACACTTCACGTTCAAACTACAAGCCACTACGACGCCGAAGCATGGTTTACTATTACAATATAATGAGCAGTGTAATGAGCGTGGAATTTGAAAATCAGAGGATTAGTGCAATCATTCAACAGCTCGTGGTGCTGTATGAACGTTCAAGCGACTAGGATGTTGCCCATGACTTTTGATTCCCCTCTGACTGCTTAGTTGTTTGGTTAGTTTGTTTTAAAATAAAAGCTCCGTAAAGTAAACCGGCTACCAGGTCATTTCAATATTGTTTGAATATCGAATGGAGTCGTTTTAATAGGCGCATAGTAGGAAGAAATAAGCCGTTTATCCAGTTTTCATTTGAAATTGAAAATCTTCTATATTTTCGAATTATTAGTACAAGCACAGCTTTTCTTGGAATGGGATATGAACGAGTTCATTATTTCCATCAGCAATTATCACCAAATATTATAATACATTAATGTTGTACCACGATTATGCTACTTCAATGCTTCATCAACAACAAGTTTAATCTGCTTCCCGTCCAAAACGAGATTACAATAATTCTCGAACAATAGGAAGAAAATGAAAAATAATGAAACACATCAAATAATTGCGTTCAAACGTTCATCAGTATACCTTCATGGACGCTGCAGAAACTACGCCGCAGCAAACGTAGCCAGTAATCCAGTTCATGGTATGAATAAGAGCGTGCTGAAGGAGGTTTACATGAGCGACTATGTCATCTCGACAAGCGCTCAGCCTGTCGCCCACAGCGTGATATATCACTGTGTTTAGAATGCTTCAGACCTCTAGCTGCTGCCGGGGATTGGGATGGTAGGAGCACACATTTCAGACGGAGAAAATTTCTCTTATTGCTCTCCTTGGCTGCCATATATGGAAATATGGTTCATGTCTTCAAAAACAGAAAGATCCGAGACTACAAAACTTTATTCTTCATCGGCAATTCACGGAAGATTCAGTCCAAGGTATGGCTTTTATGTGATTGTGTAGGATTCTGCATTATTATCTCTTTTTTCTCAAGGTTAGGAAGAATTGCTTTCAGCTCTCTCCTAGACTTTTTTGAAATTCTGGCCAAAATGTAACCCTTAAGGCAGCAAACAAGGGGAATCTGAAGGTTGAGGTAGGCTCATAGGTGAAGTGATTTAAAGTGCAGAGGCGAAACGACTCGTTCCATTTGTTAAGCCGGTAGCAGAATATCCCTGAGAGACAGGTCTCACGCCTGTAGACCAAATGCAAAAACTCAAGGAATGAGCATGTCGGCTACGTCGGGAGTCTCGGCGTCTCTGTGATCAACGCAGTATGTAGAGAACCAAGCCAGACGAAAACAAGTGGGACACATAAAATATTCTCTTGAAAATGGCATTTCAAAACACAATGGTGATATATTTAAATCAAATGCTCACGAAGGCGAAATCACAGTAAAGAATGTAACTTTACAAAGATATATTAATCATTACGAATGTAATAAAAATGATACCCTGATGTCTGTTGCTAATTTCACAGGAACCATCCGGTCCAGTGAGTTTCAGGTTCATCCACCGAAGAATAGCCTTCGCATCATGCTATTTTTTGGAGAACTTGTTCACTTTTCTCATGGAGTTCCTTTCTCAAAAACGCTTTATTTTCAAAACAATCACATATAATAAGAATGATAGAATGGAAAGATGACCCTATTTTTCTATGGCCGTTCAGGCTTAAGAAGGAAATAATTAGGTCCAGTATTCTCGTTCTACATTGTTAGCTTCAGCACAATTTCAACAAAAATTTTTGCGTTTTATGTACATCTCCCCTTTCTCGGAAGGCTACGGCTGGTTACGTACTTTCATTAAAAAAGAATCAATCATCGCTAGCTCCGAGGAGAGGAAGGGGCATGGTGGAAGAGTTAACTCGGTACAACAGTCATGAAAAAAGGAAAGATATTATAAATGCACACACAATATCTGGATCATAAGAAAAATCCGAGAGTAGCCTAGCACATTAGTAAAGAAAAAGATCTATATAGGACGGGCAAGAAAAGGGATGAAGACCAAACGCATGGATGTATGGGAAACATATCCGTCGTGTACACTTCCCTCACACAATGACAGAAGAATCTTATTGTTTGGCGAACAATTATCTTTCCTACTTAGTGTCCACCTAAATTGGCAGTGATAATGCATCAAATGAGTGTGAGATGGTGATCGGGTCCTGGCCTTCGGTGCTCCCACTGATCCACCGTATGATCGGGAGCGTAACGGCACACACAACGATCACCATCCTCCAAACCTTATTTCGGGCAAGCAAAGAGAATAGGAGAGAGAAAAGAGAGAGCAAATTAAAGAAGGAAGTTAAGAGAAGAACGATGATCAAAACTTCATAGGGCGACGTCTCCATCACCTTTGATCCTAGGTCTAGCGCCTGGGCGTCTCCTTTCCACAGTGAACGTTTTTAGCTTTCTTTTTTAGTAAACAGAACTTTGTCAAGCCATCAATTCTGTCGCTTGAGGATTTGGTTGGCGCAGAGACCATAACTCCTTGGCAACAAACTCATTACATTCTTAGATGACCGGCGAAGAACGTGCCTTTTCCTGATACATTTGAACTCTTCCGTCTTTTTTGTCATACTAAGTTATCGAGAAGTTTCGTGAAAGAGACATTGTCTACTGCTTCTTGCAAAAGTAGACAATAAAAGAGAAGTTGTACGTAGCTAAGTATGCGTTGAGAACACCACTGTATCCGAAGTTTGTGTCTGCTGCGAGTCGTTCCGCCCTTAAATGATCACTATTTTAGTTTCAATAATAAACGATAAGTGACATAATAATTGCCAAAATCCACCACTTTTTGAGAAACAAATAGACAGACAGAAACTATGGGGAATTTGCAAGTGAAGCTAGCTGGGGAACAGAAGGAGGCCCCCTTCTATATCTTCTACTTCTTTCCTCTTCAATCTACGGAAACTCAAAGAGTCAGTGAATTGTGACCCCCATCCAAACTGGAACCGCTTACATCTAGTTGGTCGAGTATGGAAAGCCCTAGTATCCTTCNTCTTCTATCTCGTAGATTTACAATGTTGCTCCATCCAAACTAGTGATCTTATTGTTAGAGCCGAAAGGCGGTGCATTCGTTCGTTTAAGTAGCCAAGTCGAATTACCCAAAGAGACGTGGCTTCAGTACTTGCTTAGCCGAATCGCCATCCCATATCTGGTTTATGTGCAAGAGAACAAGCATCTCAGACAGACCCATTCATGAGTCATAGAAATCTTTTGTTGTCGGCACAGAAAGATAATAGACCGACTATTGCGTTCCAGCAGAATGAGCGAATGTGTAAAACCACCCAAAGTAGTAAGCTTTAGGATAAGCCTGAGCTTGACGATTTCAAGCACTTACCGTGAGTGGCTAGGCACGCTAGGAGATAAACCAGCAGAGTGAAGACACATTGCGTTTCGAATGAAGCGAATTTCTCTAGCTGTCCTTCTATATAGAGGTAGGAATTAGTTCAGCTGCACCTGGTCGTCTGGGTGAGTACAATGCATTAGCATAACGGCTGTCCGAATAATATCCTGCAGTATTTAACTCATCGGCATTGCTCTTCCTCTTTGTGGGGAACAATGAAAGAAAAAAATAGCACTATATTATATCTCATACTTGATTTATTGTTACGCTGTAAAACCCTTTCTTCCTTTTTCTGATGCTAAAATGAGGCACTGAAAGCAGATGGTGAGCTACTGAGAACTCCAATTCTTCTTCATTCATTTTCACTTGGTTTCAGCACAGTGAGTAGTGTTCAAGAAAAAAGTGTTCAAGAACGGAAAAATGAAGTAGTGGAACAACGAGAGAGGAACAGGAACTCTGAAGTCCCTCTAACATGAACATTCCACTGAACTGCTGCATAGGTATAATATTTCTTCGGCTCCAATCAATCAAAACCATATTAGTGACACTCTCTCATTATTCCACCAAGCCTTTGTCGCATTCACCAGCAACAGCTTGTGTGACGTAGCATATTTGAAAAAAAGGATGAAACAGAAGGAAACTTTGCGTTGTTATGAATTCAAGCATTCACGCAAAAGAATTACAAAGTGGCATCAAAAACCAGTCATCAGTAAAACATTCCTTTACAGATATCTGTAGGAACAAAATGAAGACGTGAAGAATGAAATCGAAAATGTAGGTTAGTAGCTTACAAAGAGCGCAATGACTTGGTCAGCCTACAAAGGCACTGAATCGTGAAGTTGCAAGTTTTGTGTCGCATTATGCTTTAAGGTGGTATTTTTTTTGACTGTTATTTCACAACTTTGGAGAGTCGTTCGCCCTTAGGCGCGCAATACATCAAGTCGAAACAAATAATAACAGAACAGCTCACGGTTCAATGCCAACACTGGCTGACCGGCTCTACAGCTGTGAGCGCTGATGTGCTTATGAAAAATATCTCAAGTCGATTTTTCAGGATTTCCACGATAAAGTTAGGCTTTTATAAAAAATTATTGTAAGAAGACCCCGTGCTGCGATAACTATTACATTGCCATTCTTCCCCGATCAGTTTCCTAGCAAAGTGTAGGACCCATGCCGGTGAGATAATCATTTTCAGAATATTGTTTAGACAGCCGTCATTTTAATGTATTGTGTTTTTTCAGACCGTTAGGTGCAGCATACTAACTAATCTCTTCTATACTTGTGTACATAAAGCAGAAGCATTTTCAGGAATTTTCTAGAAGACTTTCTTGCTATTGAGTCATTCTTTTTCGGTTTTTCTGAGGGGTAGATTATGATTGAATGCCGGATAGGTAACAATGTTTTATCAGAGTAAATGTTTTTTATTTGAGTTCTCCTGTTTGCACCATAAGTAGATAGACATCTATTAGGTTGATGCATAAATTCTTTTCTCCGTGTTTGATCCTCCCGTATTTCGTTTGCATGAATGTTGGTATTTCGTAATCACGTGGGCGTTACCAGTGCACGATACTCTTTCATCACACTAGCTATCACTCACCCACCCTGCATGTGCAGACGACAATGTCGCAGTATAACCACTGTGACAGAATGTGCCTGCGCTTCAGCCTGTTTTTGCTTCACGGTTTCGGCTGGAATGCAAAGGAAGCCCACACCAAGCAATTGGAAACATACGGCGAGGACGCCGTTTGTAGTATTCCTTCTGAACTGCTAGGAAGAATTCCTTTCAATGAAGATATTCTAGGCTGCCCACCAATTGTTGAACTATGAAGAAAAAAGCTTTTCTCTGCTTTCCAGCGTGCCGCTATCGGGAATGTTTGTCGCAGTTTATGTTGATTTTTAAATATTTGTTCGAGCACAACTGAGTTCCACATTCACTATGCCAGATTATCGTTATAGAAAAATAGCAAATTCAACATATTCAGATTGAATCTATCGCCACAGGCACTGATTTTGGATATAGCGATGTTCTCAACGTTCATCTTACCTGACGAGGTACAATAGCATAACCCCTGATTGCCTTTGGAATGGACGATGTTACCTTCTCGGAGCTTCTTATCAAACTAGTGTGATCAAGATAGAACAGCAGCGTGGTATCGAAAAAGGGCATTATCCTCTGCAGATCCATTGCTAGTTGTTGCAGTCTATGAGCAATTGTGTATCTGAGTCAACCACATCCTTAGCAGCAACGATCAGGCAGTGGGCTCCATGGGATGGTAGCACAGAATGCGATATCTTAGTTTTATGGGGACAAGGCAAACTTCAAGAAACTACTAGGGAACGCTCAATCACTGCCCCATTCCTTCCACTAGTGAGTGGGCCTGAAGTTTGTTTCACAGTATCAGTAAGTACACATTCAGGGGTGTGGTGCAATAGGAACGAAATTGTCGCGTCGCGGTGAGAGGGAAATCGCGCGCGAAGGAATGTAGCAGGATACAGCAGTAGGTAAGAAATACAATAACAGAAGTACTAATAGTAGAATTATGCATAAAATAATGATCGCATATCGATTGAGGTGTATGAAGAAGTCTAGAGCTGTAATAACGGCGAATGAGTGGTCCGCGTGCGGCGAGTCGATTACCCAAAATCGTTCCTAATGCCCGTCTCCCCACATTGCAGTCTTTCAGATCACAAAGNTAATAGGTCAACTTCTACTTCAACTTGCTTATCGACCATCCCAAATTACCATCAGTAGACGATATAAGCAATCTAATGTGCGTAACCTTATTCATGTATTCCGATTTTTCCAAAAGCAATCCAGCTCATGACTTACGATCAACGAGTAAAGGATGGCAGAGAAGTTGCAATGGGATTTCAGGAAAAAAGACTCACTGCTTAATCGAGTTCAAGAAAATTGGCTTCTGCATTGATCTCATAGCATTCATCTTCCCTATGACAGTATGACGTTGGTACGTATGTTGCTTTCAGTTGCTTTCTAAATAATTAGTACTTCATTCCGACGGTGAATATATCAAAGGTGGTAACATTTACCTGCGATGAATATGCTTATATGAATGCTTTGGGTGTTTCTCGATCCAAAAATCATCCTGGATTTCATCCTGCAATGAAAGAGTACATGAACAAACAGGTATATAATAAATAAATAATCAGAATGATATTTCTTCTGAGCTGATCTCAAAAGGAACCTATTATGTCTAATATCGAATGCCGGCTGAATTTTGAAAGTCAACATTCGTCCATGGAAAGCTCGGATTGAGACTGAATCTAACGAAAACGATGTATTACCGGTACCTGCTTGAGGAAATCGATGAGCAACGATACTACAGATGGTACAGGTGATACAGGTAATAGCGAATACCGCTACTGTTTTGTTTGCGTAGCCAACCAGTCATTTCTACACAATAAGACAAACTTGAAAAAACCCTCAGGTGGAAACAGATGTTCATTTTTTTCTGCGCAAATCGTAACGCGTTCAACTCATGCTTGCCACTTCTTCGAGTTCTCCAGCCATGCTGTGTCAACCTATAGTCGCAGACTTCAAAAATTTCCCTATAAAGTTTAGATGTTCGGAACGCGTCTCCAACACTTAGAGGTAATTTCAATTGCTATCTAAAACCCCGAAGAAGGACTGTCGAGTGGGCTCCCGTAGGGTCTTCAAGACCTAAGGGTGGGCCTACTGTGGGATGGGGAGATGTGCTTGTCGATCACGTGAAACAGCTGCGCCAGCAGCTGAACGACTCCTTACATCGTCATCTTCGTCGAACTGAGCCTACCGTGGATGGCGATCGCGAAAGACAGAAGCGAATGGTTTGTTGCTGGTGCGCGCACATGAGTGAAGACGAGCCGTACAATAAAGAAAATCTTGGAACCTCCTCACGCGTCTAACTCTTACATGAACTTAACAGATATTCCGTTTTCCGTATGGATCATGTCATGGTAAAAATAGCTTTTACGAACTATACCTTAGCAGCGGCTACTTGTCTGAAGTGGATATGAGTAGCGTTGTGAATTCTAAGAATTCCGAAACCATAGTCCGTAGATCGTACGGCACTCCATGGACCAGGATGAGTAATAAATGTGTCTGTATTTTCTCGACAGCCCTCAATAATCAAAGTTCACCATGAGTGGAAGCAGTGCACCTGCAAACGCTAAGAAATCCTCAAAACTTACAGCTGATCCTGAAACGATATGGACTGGAGCATGAGGATTCTTATAAGGAGATGCAGTGCCGTTGTATACCTGGAAATGACAGTCCTTTATTGATAATTAGTTGACTTCCCTTGACACTCTCATTCGACCATCTCATTGACAGACAGAAAGAGTAGTGCTTGGAGCTAGGATACTCCCAAAAAAATTTAGCCGGCTAAATAGCCGAAACTATTTTTCTTGTTAGGCTCAGCCAGCACATCATCAAACTATGATGAAAAGCTACACAAATGGAGAAGTTATAAAAAATTTACAGTTCGATTGTAGACCGGCCACATTCGTTCGTATGTGTGCTCATGAGCCCAGATTTCTACATCAACACCGTATTCGTAAAACAGTTTCTCGAGACCATATGCATGTGTTCTCGGTAGGCCAGTACGTATCTGAAAGACTTCAGCTAAGCAATACATCGAATCAGATTCACGTGTAGCTGTGGATACTTAGAAACCCTGCCTTATTGTCAAAAATCCCAGTCCACCTAAACCAAATCAAGGTCTCCCTTCCCTCAGACCCCGCTCGTCGTCATCGTGAATGCCGCTCCTCTCAAATAACCATCCTTCTGCCCCTCCTACTCTTCCTTCCCAATACGAAACTCACCACATCCGAGCTCCAACCCCGAATTCCGAGACTGTATCGCTACCGCACATAACAAGGTTTTACTCTGATCTAGCTTCGCTAACACCCACTGCCGCACAAGTGACACAACTTCATGCATTCTCCTTATCATAGGCTTAGAGATCTGGGAAACTTCATAATGGATGAGCAAAATAAAGTTAAGTAGAGTCCAACCAAAGTGAGTAAGAATAAAATAAAAATGAAAAAGTGGTGCAGTAGCGAAAAAATACACAAGCAATCAAGCAGCCCATCAAATAACTCACTATGGATTCGTATTTCGTACAGTCATCTCCATCAAAATCTGAGCAGTACATCGGCCGATGACCGAATGTCAAAATCCACGGCACGTTAGCTCTGTTCTTGTTTGCTGCCTTGAGATAAAACACTGATAATAACTTTTTTACATTTATTTAATAGAAAAAATTCAGGCAAATATAGTCCTGTCAAAAGTCTTAGTGAAAACACTTCATTTATTCCCGAAAAATGCAAAAATTTTGAAAAATCAGACAAATAACATTACAGAAGCTGGAGTCTCGGCAATAGTCCTCCGGGATTCAGTCCGTTTCAATAGGAGCTTCAGCGAATTCTTTCTAGATCTAGGAGCCGAGTCATATGCATATATCCAAGACCATCACCTACCGTAAGGTCACTGATCAACCAATTCCATTGGTTTTGAATTTGATTCCATCCATATTCAGTGGAGAAGTAGAATTCGGTAGAGAAAATGACAAAATGCGCTTTTCCCAAGTCGAAACTGAAGCAGTTAAAGGATTAATTCGCCAATGACGAGTATCTTTGTCAGAAGTTTGGCTTCAACAGGTTGCACCTCCTTTCACAGCTAGCCAGGAGAATACAATCACAGNCCTAATGGCACATGTTCTAAAGGACGGGACGTAGCTGTTTCAGTCCCATGACATTTTACGGGTGAGTTATCAATCAAAGGTCCGTCTTCAAGCACTTAAAGAGTTCGAGCTAGTGCTAATTTGATTGGTTGCTCCTATTGCGACTACTGTTCAGCCAACCGGAAGGTATGTGATCAATCGTGTATTCACTGTCGTTCAGAAATGATCGAGATCACTTTAATCGGAATTATGGAGCCTCTTAAGAGGAAAGAGAAAAGTTCACGGGCAACTACCTTCAAACTTCATAGATTAAATCAGAGAATCAATAGTTCGAGTTCTGACAATGTAGGAAGTGGACCGACCTGTAGAAATGGTTATGCTCCGAGTTTGGCATCGTAAAACGATTAACATAGTGTGAAAAGTTGTATGCTGCCTGAAAATTGACAGTATTATTTAATGGGCTCAAAAACCCACGGTACTAGATGGAGAACCTCATGGTTTCCAACGGTCGTCATATATGGCACATAAGCAGCAACGGTCTCTATCTGCCGCAGAAACTCATCACCAACTCGTCCATCATCGGTGTCAAGGTTGTAGGCGAAATCACCTAAATAACATATATTTCTGGTGTTTCAGCTTGAAAAGAGGTTTTCTGTTATTTTTTTCTGGCAAGTAAATTTCTGCACAATGTGTCCCTTTGTTCAAAGAAGGTTATGTCGGTAGGGGAAGCGATTGGATGCGCCACGCACCCAATTCCCTTACAGAGTCATTCTAACATTTTCTACTCAGGAGCAGCTGTATGTAGTGTCAGTAGTGTTTCTCCTAGCCCTTCCTTCTTCTGATTAAGTGATCACAAGGAGGCTATTCTTAACAATACTCGATTAGTGGTTGTATACCTGTAGCAAGAGTGCTATGGCTACACTATCTGTATGTATACGGATTCTCACAACTGAACCGCTTCACGAAACCGCTAAAGGGCCACATCTACAGAACTTTTGAGCTCTAACTTTCCCAGGCTTACGTACCTACGTGCATAACCATGTCGATATCACCGTCTTGAGCCATTTGCTGAAGTTTCGCCAGTGATCGAGCATTTTGATTACCCAAATCTCCGAAGACGGCAATCTCATAGCCACCGTCCTGTCGTGGAGTCAATGCAGTAAACTTGTATAGTGCGCTCCATCCATGTTCACTGCCCACACGATATTCTGTAACAAAGGATAATGAAAGGACTTTGCTGTTGTTGTTTACCTGTTGACACTACCTACTCCTTTATTCATAATTTATTTTGAAATTGATTTTTCAAAATCCGCCGATGGCTTGGCTTTCTTGAAAATCCCTAGAATATTTCCAGTAGAATTCGTTTTCGCTCAAAGCCCCTGATACCCCTACTTTGCCAACCACACAGCTGATGCATATTTGTCACAATGTGCAGCTTACACCAAGCGGGATAAGGCAGTGGAAGAGGTGTCGTTACTACCTAATCGGTCAAACGATCAATTTCCGTACCAATATTCGGTAGGCAACAGTTGAGCCTCTTCTGAAGAGCTTGTAAGTTGGAACCAGATTCGCCAGAAAGGATAAAGGTGCCAACATGAACACAGTCTACTACTCTTAAGCCATCAAGCGAGCTAGACAGCTTGTCCAATCTGTCACGATAAAGAATAACAGTAAAATGTCTTTCGCATCAGTATAGATCGACCCCAGAAACATCGGTCTTCTACTCTTGGGGCTTTTGTGGGGGCAAAAATGGTTACTTGTAGTGATAAGGATGTTCCACTTGGCGTGCTGATTAAGGGGAACTTCTTTTCGAGGCAGTGACGTAAAACAATGGGTCAGTATACGAGCGGGAACAGAACATCCCTCAGATTTTCTGGACTATCATGACATCGGCTATTTTTCGGTTTCCTCAGTTTAATACGCATTGAGTGCACTGTACACATTTTGATAGTTTTTTCCTCGAGGTTACTGTAACCTACGATATGTTTTTCCTGGCACCAGTCCTGAAATGGTAACGCGGTGGATATAACGCTTCTTGGGAGATTTCGGTGTGTCGACGAACAGGCTGCACAACCCTTCAGAAATCTGAAAATGATCAAAATAAAATTACTCATGCGATTGCAAGGGAGCTGAGCTTTTTAAGTTAACCTCTGGAGAAGGAGGAGATGAAGAAGTTCTCCATCCCTAGTTCACTTGTGGGAGGTTACCAGATGACTTAGTTTCCTGGGAAGACTTCTGAGAACCGTAAGTTTTCCACATTTTTGCCAACAGCTCAACCAGGTATCGGTCACTACGGCAAATGCTACCCATGGTTTTGTGCAGTGCACCGAGAATTCCAAGCGAAGCACTCACGTTAAAACTTCTGATGACCCAGGAGGCAATCGTTCAAAATTTTACTTCTCACATGGGGTAAGTGGAAAGATATCTGGTAAGCACATACCCATCAAGAGTTGCAACTGTTATTACCTTTAGCTTCACGGTTGCCCACACTTGAGTTTCCTACTGTTTACTACCATCAGCGTTACAAGATTTTAGAGTACCCGGAACTATCGATTCTAACCATGACGATAATGGGAAAATCGATTGGTAAAGGGCATACGAACTTTTCAAGTTCGTTGCAGATTCATTACGAAGATATCCCTATTAGGACGATCCTAGTCAAATCGGAGAAAGGGGGATGGTAGCGATAATTCCTTTTTTCTAACAAATGGGTCTAAGCAGAAGCTACATAAATGTAATTAAATTAAAAAAACTCTTTGTTGACAGAATTTCTTACCTGATCTAACTTCTTATCAGTAATCAGTCCGTAGTGTACTAATGACTTCTCCGTATCATCAAATGTTAGCCAGGTGATCACCATTTCTGTTGGTGAGGCTTAAATAGAATAAATTTTCGGTAACTGCTAGACTTCAGGGAACAAATCTAGCTGGTAAAACAAAGAAATCAACAAACTTCACCTCCCATAGACAGATGAATCTGTTCCGGTTGCCCGTAATCCGGTCCATAATTGGGATCTACTGTTTTCCATTTAGGAATACGATTTATTGGAAGGTACTGTCGGGCAGTTACTGATAGAAAAATGGCAAGAACCCAAAGTAGCATAACCTTAAAATATTGATTTGAATTTCTGTAAGCACATAGTTATGCGAAAAATTTGCCAATAAAACGATCATTGTGGACGAAGGACCAGAAATTGGGCCAGGAAATGTCAGCGATAGTACTGACACAAACTCAACGAACAAATAGACTGAAACATTTGAACACGAAAAATTGACAATTAATCTTTTTAATATCTGAAAAAATGCCTGTGGCAGCTGAGCATAACCTTAAAATATTGATTTGAATTTCTGTAAGCACATAGTTATGCGAAAAATTTGCCAATAAAACGATCATTGTGGACGAAGGACCAGAAATTGGGCCAGGAAATGTCAGCGATAGTACTGACACAAACTCAACGAACAAATAGACTGAAACATTTGAACACGAAAAATTGACAATTAATCTTTTTAATATCTGAAAAATGCCTGTGGCAGCTGAAAGGCTCAAACCGAACCCGTTCAAGGATGGGGAGTATTTACCGCATCCAATCTCCTTTTGTGATCTTAAAACTTCAATGCCCATCCATACTATCGAGTGCCTCGTCAATGAGTAATGCATGAGCCAGTATTTTGCTCCACTCCACTTGATGACCTACACCAAAGTTGGGAATTGTTTGGTCGATTCTCCCCGAGGGTCATTCTGCACAGCATGAGTGAGTGGGCAGAGACATCATTTATCATAGTCCTTTTCCTAGCTAGGCCTGAATAAGAGCGGTAATGCACAATAGGAGCGAGTTTGCGTCGTTGAATCAGCGACAGAAATCGGCAGCAATTACCTATCTGACAAGAGGTTGAGGTCGTTCTGGATATAAGTTTAAGCGATTCTCAAGAAATTTGTTCTAACCCCTCCAGCTCATAAGCCTCACCATTAGGATAAGTTGTTAAGATGCTCGAGGTATTGCTTCGCTGAAGTGTCTTCATACATTTTCAGGAGGTAGGTTATACATAGGCTTATCAACTAGTAATGCATTACTCAAAATTCCAGCATTCACACTTTCATAGCCTTTCAGAGACAGTTGTCTATGCACTCCCGGTTTCGGATGAGGGAAGGGGGGAGGGTAGAGAGCGGTGAAGAATAAGAATCACTTCTGCCTCCTTCAAACGTAGTTCAGCAGTTTGTTTAGCTGTTTTTGCAGAACCTTGAAGCCTTGGAGACCTGCAAGGGTGCTAAGAAATCGAAGGAAGTTTGGGAAGAAAAGAAGGGAAACAACAAATTTGACAAAACTTGAGGTTTCCTAATTTCTAACCGGAAGATCTCCTGATCAGTAAGTCTGAATGACAAATGAAATCGCAAAGGAGGGTGATTTTGTCGGATTCTAGTCAGTAGCGAGAGTTACGGCTGAAAACTATCTAGAAGAGTACGCGTAAGGAAGATGGAACGCTATCAAAACATGAAGCAGATTAAGTATTATATTATTCGCTTCAAAATGTTCAAATAGCTCTATTTACGGACATTTAAACTGAAATGGAAATAAAATTGCAGTAAAAAATAAACCTTTATTGAAAAATTGAATTGAAATCGAATGCACCTTGGGAGAATGGGAACCATTCATGACGCACTGCCGTTTGATAAGGCAAAGCGGTCATACCGAATAGAGGGTAAACCTTTATGAGCACAAAGCACGTGTTCACTTTGAAGGGTCGAGATAAGGAGTGAACGCTGTAAACAGTTTTGTTTTGGCACATAGCACAATTTGGAATTGTGATGAAATCATTTAAGAGCAGTGGAAGGTTCAACCAAACTGTATTGGATTCATTCATTGACAATGAGGTGGTGAAGTGGCAAGAGGCGCATCGTCATTTGTGCGGTCCACGGATCGAAACACGGATCGATATTCGCCCAGATCTATCAAGCCATCCACCCTCCCCAGGTCAGCTAGTTGATATCAAATTCGTCTAGGAAGATAAAAACCCTGACTTCTATATCAGCTGGCCATTGTATAGGCCATATATCATTCAAATAACCTCTACGATTCTGAATGGATGTTCAATGTGGGGTGCATTCCCCAACATCCGCCGAAGCTGGTTTATCAGGGCCAAAAGATGTTCTTTATTTTGTCAGTGATTTATTTATGACGTTGCATAAGGGAAGCGTAAGGAATACAAGGCTACATCACTGCAAAAGTTCTCAATCACAATAATATCGGGACTACAGGAGTTAATTTCGAGTCAGACGTTTGATAAGCACCAACGCAGGAGAGAATGGACCGCCTTGTCTGTGTCTAGGAGAATGTTTGGATTGCGCCACGCACAGTGCTTCCTCTCAGTTTCGTGCGATAACGCTAAACGTGACGTTTTGTGACATTCAGAAGCCTTTCCCTGAGCCTCTCGACAGCTAGAATTAGTTTCAGTCAGTAATTTCAGCCGCTTGAGAGCGGTTTCCTCAAACTCTCTTCCTTCTAGTGTGTGACTCGTTGTCCAACCTGCGCTTAGTTAGACTCTGGCTTCGCGACGTCCTCAATGACAACCCTTTTATTTTCATTGTATCCTTTTCATGAATATTCAGTTGTTCTTCTGGCAGAGGTGGAGGTGTAACCAAAAAAAGTTGACTTAGTTTTTCGTTCTCCCAGGCTAAGCACAGGCCTACGAAATCGTAAAAATCGTAACTGTCTAACATATAGGCAATCAGGTCTGCCGAATTTTCGAACACCAGGCACTCACAGCCAAAAAACGTAGCTATTGTTGATCCAGAGTTAGCAATATTCCACAAAAAACACGATCGCTCTTGGAGGAGTAGTATAAGGCTGAGAAACGCTTGTACGTGTTACTTGCTGGAAAAAAAGAATTTCTTTAGGAGTAATGAACTACTCCTCC